>JAJHJA010001116.1:0-52976 GCA_021202915.1 Heliconius himera | reverse complement strand
TAAATTTTATGGTAAATTAGTGTTGTAACTCGAGGAGTTTGAGGATGGGTGAGTGATTTGTAACAGATTTTTACTTATTTATTTATCGTTAGCTTCACACTGTATTCCGTGCTTAGCAAGGTAGGCAGAGGGAAACCGAGAACCCTGTGTTGAGACTCGTTACCATTAGTACACTCCCGTTTCTGACTTTTCGCCAAATTCTGGGGGCACGTTGACAAGCGGAACTTAACTCCGCCTTTTGCCTCTTGCTTTGTTTGATAAAGCACGGGGTTTAAGTTTGAGTGCCGCCACTCAACATGCAATGTCTTGAAAATTGGGCGGAAAGTGAAAATTGGAGTGTATTAACACTGCCTAAAATACAAAAAATGCTTGAGTGGTGGACAGGAATATTATCAATTGTATTGTTTTAGGCGTAGGATTTATATTGTAATAATATAATTGTATATTTTAATACGTAAATAAAAAGAATATAAGAAAATCGGTTATATCTATGTATATATTTTTTCAGCTTTACTCTATAAATTTATAAAATAGACAAAGAGAACGTAGTGGCAAGACACCCGTTATGTATTTCTGAATTTCAGACGAGATATCAGTAGTGGAACTCAACGCCTTATTTCCTCTTAAAAAGTGAAGAAAAGGAAATAATTTTTAATACACCCACCCCCAAGAGGGTCACCGAACCCACAGTCATCATGTTTACAGTTCCACTGCACCACGACAGCCTCTCATCTATGAAATAATCTAAATATAATTTTGAAATTAATACTAAAAAAATAATTTATTCTCCATACATATCAATTAATAAGTAATTTTTCAGTTTCAGTCCCCTCTCCAATATATTAAGCTTTCATAATATTTTTTATACGAAGCTTAATCTGACATCATGTCATTATAAATTACCTATAATCTTATACTGATTTGTAATATTACCTAAAACGTTAAATTTCACATTAAAAAGCTTTTGTAATGTTTTCTTTTAATATATATGTACTCGTATGTACATATATGTACATTTTAACGATGATCGTGATTTCAAATCCAAATAGAGGTTATATTAGTTTTATTTATCAAACTCCCTCTATATCTTAGAGTGAGAGAATGAAAATAATTAAGTAATCTAATCCACTACCGTCGCCTTTCGACTATTAAATAATACGTTGCAGATTAACCATTAAAAAAATTACAAATCATACAAAAAAATAAAAAAAAAATGTTAATAAAACAATCAAAATACCTTATCCAGTGGCAATAGCCAAAAAGGTCGTGACTGACACTAACGCTGACACTGACACTGACACTGACACGCCTGACTGTATGACTGACACGGTTTTATGAACAGTCGTTGTAATTAGCCCTGTCTGTGGCGACACATCGCACGTTAAGTGACGTTCGTTGAGGTCGATAATTGGATGGGTGAGCGTGGAATGAACTTTTGGTTGTTAATAAATTTTGAATATGAAATTTTTTTTACATATATGTATGTATCTATGTACATATGTGGTAGGTATATGTTTAATGTTATGAATTCGATTCTTCGTTGTTGCATTTGTGATAATTTCATGTTCATAATCTAATAATCTAATGTAAGCCTGAAGCTTCACACTGTATCCCTGGCAGGTGTGGATTATCTTTAATAATTTAAGGCGTTCTGGTGCAGTAGCTATAACAATCAGTGAGATGAATTATTTTCATTTTCTCACTCTGATAAGAAGACTCACTGGTTGTGGATTCGATCCCCACTCGAGGAAGCGAAATATTTATTTACATTTATATTTTCATTTCTTCGCTCTGGTGTCGAGGTAAAGCGCGGCGTTGAGTCGCCACTCAGCACGCAAAGCCTCCAAAATTCGGCGGAAAGTGGGGAATGGAGTGTCTTAATGTGTGTATGAAATACAGCGTGAAGCTGATTCAAATTAATTTAATTTTTGATAAGAAGACAAAGCGCGGCGTTGAATTGCGCCACTAAATAAACTACGTCAATATTTCGTCTCCTCGAGAGGGGATCGAACCCACAACCAGTCGGTTTTACAGTCACACTTTGTGCCCCTGCGCCACGACTGGCATCAAAATATATTAAGGGCAGTTAAATGGTGAAACACAACGCCAAGCTTTGTTTAACTAAAGCAAGGAAAATAATTTGTACGTTAACGTAATCGAACCCATAACCACAAATAATTTGAAAATTGCTCACAAACCATGAAAGTGTATTAAAGAGAAGGGTTTAATAGAAAACTGCCACTCTATCTGCTGACCAAAATCCCGTATCGGGTTATTACATGTCCATATTAGTTATATGCGTCAATAAATATTGTGGACGTACTTTCACTGGATACGACTTCAACTTGCTTGTGATTTTTTTTTAAAGTTTTTTTTTTGCTTTTTCCTTAGTAAAATGTTAAATATATACGAGTATATGTATTAAAAAAATCAGCTTCACGATCTATATCGTGTATAGCAGGGTAGGCATTGAGAATCTAGTTTTAAGACATTTCGTTACCCATACACTGTCCAATTTTTGAGACATTTGTGTGTGTGGTGGAAATCAACCTCCCCCATGGAAATCGAACTCACAACCATCGCTTTTATGGAAACACGCTATGCATCTACGGCGTCATAAGACAAGGTTTATATTATATTAAAAAGCTCTTCAAACAGGAAATACAATTTTATTGCATATTCAAATATTTATAAGTCATTTCCTTTCTGAGCGGAACATCGATTTTGTAATACGATAGTGAATTTTATATTTGCAATCACGCGTGGTTATGCTTTTGATGATTACATTCTGTTTTAGTATATGATTGGTTTGATGTCGATATTTCTATAAAAAATACATTAAATCATTTATTTTTACGCTGTATCCCGCACAAAGCAGGGTAGGCAGAGGGAACCTAGTGTTAAGACGCTCCATTCGCTAATTGTTGCCGAATTCTGGAGGCATTGTATGTTGAGTGGTGGAACTGAACGTCGTGCTTTCCATCAACCACAGAGCGAAAAAATGAAAATAAAATATTGAATAAATATCATTCCCTCGGCTAGGGATCGAACCCACAACCAGTCAATTTTACGGACATACTTTGTGCCCCTGTGCCACGATTGGCCTCAATATTTCTATTATACTGGAAAACTGCTAAAATTGGATAGTGCTTGAGGAACGTTTAGACTCTGTTCTGTTCTCACTCCAAGGATACAGCGTGACTGATATTTTAAGTACAAGTAGAAAAAAAAGGGAAGAGTTGATGCTAGTGGGCTAATATCGTACAAAATTTGCTTTTACCAAGTTCTGCTTATCGCTCAAAATCAAAAAACTGAGCAAATGGATTTGCTTATAAATAATACCTTTACTTTGAACGTACACTTATCGGGCCCTGTCTGTTCGACAGTTATTTTAAGCATTAATTAAAATATATAAAATGTTTTAAAATCATTTGTTCTTTTTAACAGAACAGCGCAATTGTTTACTAATTGAAATCGAAAAGTTGCTTAATTAATTGCCGCCAGACAACGTCAATTAGTGATGCTCCTAATTACAGATTGCAAAGTTGTTTTTTACAGAATAGGCAGAGGGAACCTGGGAACCTAGTGTCAACACTTCCCATTAAGTCCGTTTGCTTACCTTCACCACTTTTGGCTGTATTCTCGTGGCATTGCGTGTTAAGTGGCGAAACTAAACGCCGAACTTTACGTTAGTTACCAGAGAGAAAAAATGAAAATATTAAATATTTCATTTCCTCGAGTGGGATTTGAAGCAACAATGGACGGAAGCGTGTACAGTCAAACGCTTGAGTCCCAGCACCACGACGGTCTTTATTTATTACTTTAAGATTTAAATACTCTACTAAATAAATTTTCGGTTTGGTTAATAAAATAAATTACGTTTCTTTACGCTTGGTTCCCTCTTTTTTCCCCACTATACGAAAAAAGCGTGAAGTTATTTATATAAATCTGCAAAAATTCGGTTCTCAATCTTTTCTGGATATAATTATTTTATTCACAGAAAAACCTCTATTAATTCAAAATATTTATTGTACAACAAACGCCAAGTAATGCCTATACGAGTTTTTTCTTCTTACTCTTTATCTGTATATTAATATGTACAGTCCGTTTAGACAGATATTTGTAAGTATGAAACCTAGTGTTCAAACTCACTTTCCTCCTGAATCTCAACGCTTCTCTAACTAAAAATAAGACAAAATCAATACAACACAATCAACAATTCATTATAATGACATTTGAACCCACAACCGTCGCAAAGTAGCCAGTTTTTATCCCACTACACCACTAAAGCCTCTCCGGTGTCATATTTCCAACCTAACAATAAAAACTTTCCCCTTACGATCAGGTAATCTGTTATTGGTCTACTTTTATTCGATTTTTCTAACCATTTTCCAACGTTACGGAGAGACCGTAATAGCTATCAAATTGAATGGAATTAATTCATTGCTGATATTAATTCTGGGGTTAGTCGTTTCTGTACTTTTTAATTGTAATATTTTTTTAATAATATTTAGGTTTTTTTTTGTAGTTTCACGTTGTATCACGCTTAGAGTAGGATAGACAGAGTGAATCTAGTGTTTAGACACCAATCCTCACTTTTCGTTCAATTTTCGAGATTGTGGTTGAGTGGCGGAACTCAATATATGCGAAATAAAAATAGCTCATTCTCCTAATCGGAAATCGAACCCACAACCGCCCCTTTTGCAATCACACAGCCTTAAACGAATCTAACGAACTTAACACCTACCAATTCCTACTAATTTACTCACAGCATTTATATGTAGTAGTAGCTCTCTTAATAAAACACCGTTCACGTTGCTTTACGCCTTAAATTTCCAAACTAAAAGTTTAACCATTATCAGCTTAAAAGCTTCAAATTGTTCGTATACAAAATAGACTTGAGCTAAAAATGGAGTACGAACTTTGTTTTCTAATTACTGAAAGTACGAATGAAATGAGATTACAGAATAATCATGTAATTGTAAGCCGTTTCTTTTTTATAATGAAGCTTAATTTTAACTGGCGTTTTTAGAGTAAAGGCTGGTTAATGCAGAGGTACGCCGGAGGATGTAGGTTCATTTTTATGTGGAACTTTTGATAGTTTACTTATTTAGAAAAATACTTATCTAAGTGTGGATTAACACTTAAAAAAAAACGTTAAAAATTTTGAAACTATGTTGGTCAGGTCAGGTGCTACGTTCTGACATTTATCACGCATTTGAAAAGTAATATTTTAAGGAGCATTTCGAGAAATGCATTGAATATCATTAATGCAATCATTTACATTATCTTCAATTTTCCTATGAAATAAGAAATAAATACCACATTCTATCAATATTCCATATAAATTGTCTCAAAAATTTTAGACGCTAAGAAAAATTTCGAAAAAATTAACATTCTTTTCTGTAATAAGTAGGTTAGAACGTGATTAATGACTTATGTCTCCATTTTGTGAACGCTTGGACAGTTTCCAGAATGCACAGGTTCAAGTCCAGCTATGTTAAAATTTTTACACGTTTCTTATTATTTATATTACCTTACTATGTAAAATATGAATAACGTTTTAAAAAAAATCTCTCTGACTTCTTTATACGAGAATTATCTAAATAAATAAAAGTGATTAGTCGCTTATACATACCTTTATCCCCTTTCATTTCCTGGTTCCCTCTATACCAGACTATTTTGGCAGCTGGTTTAGCATTCTTCACTTGGCACTCTAACACTACGTCTTCACCTTCTTTTACTTCTAGTTTCTGATTGTGTGGATGGTTGACTATTTCCACTGCGTTTGGTGGCGCTGAAACAAAAGAGAAAATTTTATTAATATATTATTTTGGAGAAATATAAAAAAAATGATAACGTTACGGTTGAGACGAGATGAGCCAATTGTTCGATGTAATTTGATGATCACGGAATTCTATTCTTGAAAAAGGAATCGCAAAAATATATAGGAACTGGTTTTTAACCAGCCTTCATAAATAACTTAAGAAAAGAAACAAGAACACTGTTTAAAGAATTATTTTGTGAAGCTGAAAAACTAAAAAAAAATGAAATTAGGTAAAAACGACCTTTTCACTACGTTAAATATATACATATATTTTAAATAAACATTCGTTTCATATTTTAAAACCAAATTAGTTCTGCCAAACGCATCAGTGAGTTTCAATGAATTCGTCGATTTTTAAATATTATTATACAATTACTTGTATTTTTATAAACGTGTTATTTTCGGTATAACTAACAAAATATGACAAAATAATAATTTGAGAGAATGAAAATATTTATATATTTTCTCTGGTAACGAGGTAAAGCGCGGTGTTGAGTTACGACAAGTGGAAATCTTAATGGGGAACCAGGTCACTTAGCATTAGGTTCCAATGTAACCTCTGCCTACCCTGCTGTACACAGGATACAGCCTGAACCTAAAAAAAGTATAAAATTATATTGTGCTCATTCTCAGTCCCTCATTTTTAAGCAAGCGTCTTACACTTTTTACCCTACAACAGCAGCAAGAACGTCTATCAAACCACTGTTCTCCACTGTCCATCTGCACTACCACCAACTCAGGATAAGCTGGTGTAAATAAACGCCGCGTTTTGTTTTTTTAGAACAACAAACTAAATATAAATTAAATATATCGAACTTACTTATGTAGGAAACGTATAAAAATTTGAACGTAGTGGGACCCGCGCCTTCTGAAAACCGGCCAGGCGCTCTGACCACTGAGCCATACGTTCTCATCAAGCTACGTCGAAATTTTTATACGCTTGTTACAACTTATTTATTTGTCTATAATATAATAATAATTTTAAGCGAACGAAGCCGCGTGTGATTGATATATTCCTTATAAAACTATCATTGAAAGTATCCACGCATAGGAATCTAACGATACATCAGCGAATGCAATATTACGTATTGTAATGAAAAAACATCGCTTATTGGATACGAACACACCGCAACCTATTTTTCAAAGCTCCGTTTACATTATGTCGTGACGAATTGGAGTCGATTTGTCCTGTTACATTACATTGGTTTTATGTTTTTACTAAAAATATTTATTATATTTATATTACTACTACATTGCAATAATTTATTAAAAATTTGTACCATATTCTTCTGGTAAAAAGTGGATAATGACGTACTTAATAAAAGTTAAAATCATACTTACAAGATTTGAAAATATATTAACTTCATCTATAATGTAATAATTACTAATAATAATTATTATTAATAATTATTTATTAATTACGTAGTAATTTATGTAGTTTTATTAATGTAATTTTGGTTTTTTACTATTATTTATATATAATAATAATTTCACAGGCTCTACGCAGCACTTAAAGGAACTACTAACACGTCCCTCTCGCTGGTGGCCTCAGTAATAAAAATGTAGTGCGCAAATTGTGTTTATTTGCTCTAACTAGTGAATGTGTGCACGAATGAGTGGTTGTATGGAATGAGCGAATGTATGAAATTATTAATCCAGTCACTAGACTAACGTCAGCAAGACATTAAAGTAACGACATTAAAATATCATAACGCAACGTTTTGTTGTAAACTGTACACGCGAAGGTGATATCAATATCACAGAAGCTAGATGTCCTAGTTTAGATTCTAAGGTTATTGCACACATGTTTTATTAAGCGGAAACACAAGATATAAACTTTTGTAAAGAATATCATATACTTCGCTTTAAGAGTTAAAATGTGCTGGTTATATCATTTTTCAAGTAAATAAATATGAAAAATATTTAGAAATGTATGTAAAAAAAAATACCGTAGCAGGTTGTGAACGTGCGACTCTTGACTACTAAGCTATTAGTTCTTATCAGGCTACTTCGAAATTCGTATACTAATACCTAAACAATGTGAAAGCACGTAAAAGATATAAAATAACATTTTTATTTTATGTTACTTTCACGCTTCAGGCGCTATTTTAGAGTGAAATTTAGGTGTTGAGACAAATCCTATATCAATTTTCCGATAAATTTTAGAAAAATGTGTCTAAAGTGACAGATGAAGCAATAACAATTTAATTATATACGTTCCACTGAAAATATTTCATGGAATTCATAACCTCAAAATAAGAATGAATAGCCAAGTATCTGCCGTAGTATTTTTTTCCCCTTATATGTTTAAATTATATAATTGAGGCCAATCGTGGCATAATACAAATACTACTGGATGCGGATTCGATTCCCACTCGAGGAAATGGAATATTTATTTAAATTTATATTTTCATTTTATCGCTATGGCGTCCAGGCAAAGCGCGGCGTTGAATTTCGTCACTTAACACGCAATGCAATCAGAATTCGGCGTAAAGTGGAGAAAGCAGTGTCTTAAAATTAGGTTCCCTTGCCTACTCTGTTGTGTGCGGGATATAGCGTGAAGCTGATTAAATTTATTGCATACATGATGACGTCGTTGCGATGTAGTGGAAAAGCATTTGACTTTGAGCACTTCGGTAACGGGTTCAATCCGAATCAAAGGTCAAACAATTAGTGGCATATTCCCGTATATCTCCACAGACAATACGCGGCGTTAAGTTCTGCCACTCAAGGGACAAAAATGTGGCGAGCAGAGTGTTTCAACATTAAAAAATGAAGCTGAAATAAAAATAAATACATAATTCGAGGCTGGATAAACCCCGTCTATAAATTCTGAATCTATTTCCTTATATAACCAGAATCCTTATAAGGTAACTGCTAAGTAATTAAGGAAGTTTGCAAAACATTAATGCTGACCGAATATCCTGAGCTTAAACTGAAATTTCATATTTAATACTATCTTAGTTCTAAATAGGTAGAGATACGATGTTAATTTCAATGCTGGAGAATAATGTAGAGAAGCTAGTAAATAGAGAAGATGAAGAAGTATATTATGAGTAAAAACCTGAGAAATATATATTCTCGTTCAGTTTTTGCGCCGATATGATACATGATTTTGTGTTAGTTCATCAATTTTAGTGAACTGGTAGTAAATTTTTTAACGTTAAAATATTTCACTAAAAGGTGATTGTGTTGATTATAATCATGATTAGTATTTAAACTCTTTATCGCATATAACAATGAAATGAGAACTTGATATGAATATTTTTTATTTTAATAAATGATTACTCTACAGACATTTGGTCCGTGCCTAATATATATTTATACTTGTTCTGAAGCTAAATAATATCTAAATGATTTTTTTACATGTCTTGAAACATATTTTCCTTTTATTATGGTTAGATATATTTGATAATTACAACTGAGGCACTAAAAACCTAGTTTTACAGCTTTTCGCTCTAATCTTAGATGTTATAGAATTGTGGAACTCAACGCCGCACTTTTTCTTACCAGAGGGGACAAAATGTAAAATATCTGTTTCTCTGAATGTGAGTATCCACATACCGTAATAAAAATATTGCACTTTCAACACACAACACTACTTATTTACTACATTACCACTTTAATTTTTTTCTTTCGATTAATATTGATTGATAAATTGATACGAGAGAAACGTACTCTCTGCTTACTCTACTATATTTGGTATTCTTTTATATGAGACAAAATAATGCTAAAAAAACACTCCCCCAAACCAGATTTGAATCAAAAATCATCGTCTACTCTAACATTTATCCCACACACAACTTTTCGCAAGCACGTATAATCTAAATGCTAGAATGATTTAGGTAACAGGATATTACAGGCAGTTCTGCTTACCGCTCCCGCACAAAGGTGGGAACTTCGCTTTGTACCGGTTGACAATTGTAGGTGGCTACTTTTTTTGGTTACTATTTTCATATTATTGTTGATGTTTTTCTTGTATTTTTATTATTTTGACCTCATTATGAGAGTGTTTTTTGAAATGTTGAGCTGAGATTGAAAGAATCTCAAACTTTTTTTTAGTATTTTAAAATATTATTTAGCTTTTTGTTGGAAAGTGGGGAACAGAGTGTACAACTTTATATTGATATACTTTGGAAGCAATTGACTGTACATGATAGTCGTGGCTTGATTCCAAGTCAAGGTAACGTCTCTTGTGATAGCGTTCTTTATAAAGTAGGCAATGTCACTTAGAGAAGAGGTTCATATATTTAAATGTCTTTACCAATATCTATATTTAGTATAAAAAACGTACTATGAAGTCACTGCCTTCTGTTTACCGTTTTAATTCGATACGCAATTAATTTTAAATATAGTTACCATTCCCTGAATGAAAATCGAATATACAACCATAGCGTCAGAACAACAACAACAACTAACAGTCAGACATTGTCAAACCATCATATTCCCTACAGATATGCAAAAAATATAAGTAAGCTAAGAAACGCGAGATTTTCGACGTACCTTGATAAGAACATATAGCTTAGTGGTAAAACCGCTTGGACGGTTACTATGTGCCACAGGTTCGAGTCCTATTACGGTAAAATTTCTATTTTCCAAAAACATTTATCCTTTATATCTATCACTTATATCACATTTACTTACATAAGTAGAGTCGTTAAACTTTATAACTAAAATATGACATTAAAAGGCAAACCTGTCTATGCAGAAAAGAGAAACAAATTAAAAAAAATCTCTACATTTTATATATATTCAACATACATAGTCGTACACTCAAAGCTAACGTCAACTCGCAGTCAGCATGAAACGCGAATATATGAACGTATAACAATATGAAAAGTTCATAATTTGTGTCACATTTTGACCTAAAACGGTTTAAAAGTTTTAAAATGATATAAAAAACGTTGGTATTTTTGCGTTGGTTTTGTGTGATGTGTTAGAAATGGTCGTAGGTTTGAATTTCGTGCACTTTTTACTTTATTTTAATTATTTTTTAAATATGTTCATGTGTAGATTGGGTGAGAGTTAGTATTTAGTCAATTTAATCGATTTTAAATTAAAAATATTTTTTATAACTTCACGCTGTATGACGCATACAGCAGGGTAGAAGAAGAAGAATCGGAGTGTTGAAGTCCACGCTCCGGTCAAATTTCGAGGCATTGCGTGTTGAGTGGCGTAACCCAACGCCGTACTCCACATGGAGGAAATGGAAATACTTCATTACTCCGAACGGGAATCGAGTTCACAACCGCCGCCTTTACAGCCCCATTACACCAAAACGGCTTCGTACTTACTATATAAGCATTAAAAAGAAATTAAAATGCAAAACAACAAAAGACAAAAGTATCCAAACAAAAAAAAGGCACCATCTTAATTTCTCAGTCAGAAAGTTTCAACTAAACTGGATAGTTGCAAATAAACGGGATCAGTACAAAGGCAACTTTGATTAACTCTTAGGAAGAGACGGACAAAGGTTTTGCAGTGTTATTACAAAAAGATGTTAACTATGATTGGATTACTTTTGACTGGCTTCACTTTGTGGACTTGCTTGAGGTTTTTTTTATAGTTTTTTTTTTCTATGGGAACCTAGTGTTAAGACAGTCCGTTCCGATTAAGATACTTTCGGTACTGAGTGGCAGTGCTCAACGCCGCGCTTTGTCTTGTTATCTTGATACCTTGTTACTAGAAGGAGGAAATTAAAATATTTATAAATAATAATTCATTCCTCCGAGTGTGAATTGAACCGAGAGGTTACAGCCACACAGCTTGTGCCACGGCTTTATAGCTTAATTAAAATATTTTGTTTTTTTTTTATTTAATGCATTAAAAGTGACCTAATTATTTATCAGTGACCAAATTAAAAAGCTGCATGTTGAGTTACTTAAACTCAATTAAGAGGAGCGTTAGTTAACCAGATCAATCAAGAATTTGGACTTGTTCTTGGTTTTATATACTTTTTTAACCTTTTAACTTAGTATAGCTTGACGCTTTATCCGACACATAGCAGAGTAGGCAGAGGGAACCTGAGAACCTAGTGTTAAGATACTCTTATTACCAGAGCAATCAAATGAGAATGCCACGATAACCTATACAACAATAAGTGTTTAATTTCTCCATATTTCCTGTTTTGATCACTTTTATTTATGTACAGTATTTTCATTTTAACACCTAAGAGTATACGTGACATATCCTTAGTTTTTACGCTAGGTTTGACCAGAGTAAGTTACAAAACTTCCTCGAAATATGTTGTATATAAAACAAAAATAATTATTCAATTCGTTTTAATACTTCTTGAGGTTATCACGATCAACCAAACAAACACTTTAGCTTTACAATATTAATATAGATGATATTTTGTGGATATGAACCTACACCCCCTTTCCTATCCCTTTCCCTACACAAGGTTAGAAAGAACAAATAGCCTCTACAATTCGGAGCTTCAGGGCAAACCGTTCGTATTAAACATTCAAGTCGTATAGTCGGCAAAAGTTTTATTTGAAGAAAAAACAAAGCGTAGGAAAAGTGTTAATAAAGTACTTGTACCTACATAGTTATATGGAGAGAACTAAAAGTTGTTTGTTTTGCCTTTTATCTATAGCATTTTAGGAAGATGTTAGTGTTTAGTCACTACGTATTCAACTGTCTAGTTTATAACGGTTCTAGTTCAACCTGTAGTTTAAAGGTCGTCGTTTTATTTCACTCATTTCTAATTCTTTAAAAAAATTACGATAATCATTCATATAAGTTATCTGTTGATGATATTACAATCTTTTTTTGAAATAGCGTCTTGAGTGCGGAACTTAACGCCGCATTTTATTGTACCAGAAAAGGCAAATCAAAATAATTTCGTTCAAGTGGGATCGAACCGCCAACTCACGTTTACGTTACATCGCTTATTACATTCTAAAATGAAACAGAAAAAAGCATCTGGCAAAACTGTTCCCCTAGGCTCAAGATAATTTCTTAGAAGTCTCACAAGTAGAATTTATGAAAAATAAAGATCAAAAATTTTACAGGAAAAAGGTGGAGATTAACAAAATTAAGTTCCATTTCAGCGGACCGGGGACGTCCCGCAACAATGGAAAAAACATTAAATAGCCGCGGAGCTTTGAGAAAAGCTCAATTTGAAAGCTAGTGTGAATTTCATACAGCGTTAGATAAAGAAAGACAAAAGGCTTCGTAGAGTGCCTTGATGTAATTAGAAGTTGTACTTTGAGGTGGATTTGAGTTACAGGAGGTAGCGGTTAAGGTGGAAAAATATTTGTTTATTTATTTACTTCACTGTACAAAATTTTAAAAAAAGAAAATAAGTTTAAATGAAAGAAAAAAGTACAAATGACGCACAAAAGGCGGTCTTATAGCGATTTTATCCAAGAAACTTTTAGGCCAGTCTTGGCGCTTGGGCAAAGCGTATGACTGTTAACATACCCATAAACGCGGGGTTTGTTTTCTTTATTTTACTTCCTCAAGTGGGAATCACTTGAGAAAATGAAATATTTAATATTTTCAATTTATTTGGTAACGAGACAAAACGCGAGGTTGGATTTCCGCAAGTCAACGCGATTCCTTCAGAATTCTATGGAAAAATTACGGAAACGTGTTAATGGGAACGTCTTAACAATAAGTTCCCAGGTTCCCTTTGCCTACCTTGCTATGTGCGGGATACAGCATAAAGGAAAAAAATCTGAGTAGGCAGAACTCAAGGGTTAAGAAAATCCATTACCTACTTTTCACCTGACTTTCAAGACATCGCTTATACATAGATTGGAGCAACTCAACGCTACATATGGATTACCGGAGTGTAGAAATGAACTGCCTACCTATTCCCCAGCACCAGTCCGGCAGCCCACACTTTTAAAATGGTCCAAGTTCAATCCAACGTGAAATATTTTCAAAACGACAAACTTTTCTTTGAACCTTGAACCACTGCTAAATCACTACACTTAGCCACATCTCAAAGGCACTATAATTGATAAATCAATCATTAATTTTAGATTCGGTCATTGTTGACAAGCAAATTGAATCCGATTCATTAAAATGAACCTTTTAATTAATTATTAGCTTTCGATGCAATCCATTCGACTCGATGAATATTGAGTGGAGTGGTGGAGTGCAAATTAAAATGCTATTTCGGTTTGTTTTACAATGTATACAATTACTATTGTAGTACTGTTTAATTATTTCTAGGAAATTTTGTGTTGACCTCTAGAATATACATATGTTAATTGTGTTTTGGAGATTACTTCTCACGAATATACATACATAATATTTTAATATAATGGTTGTTTGAAGGCACCATGGTTATGATTGTGTACGTGATGGTTGTGGATTCGGATCGCATATGGAGTAAGGAGTTCCTTTAATCGCTTTGGTAATAAGGTACACCGCGACGTTAGGTTCCGCCACTCAACACTCAGTGCTTTGAACATTGGGTTACTATGGGATGTGGTACAGCTTGAAGCTAAATAGTGAAATTAAGTGTATGTCCATTTTCGATTTCAATTCTTCTTTTAAGACAAGGCAAAAGAAGTCTATTAATAAATAATCTTTTTCTCCGCTCTCTGCCAATTTAGTGATCGCTTGTTGAGTTGCGTAACTTAACGCTTTTTGCTAAATCAAAATTAATCAATGTTTTACACAGAACCACCTTTCTATACAAAATTCTTTATTTACTCGCTTTTTTACATTTCTATACTCAAAAATTTCAATTTAAGTTAATTTACAATTTTCCAACCAAGTAAAATAAAACGTAGAAAGAAGCTGCCAAGTTAAAAACACTTTAACATCTTCAAACACGAATCGAACTAGTATACTCTTAGGGAATGAAACTATTTATCTACTTTTAGTTGAAGAAGTTATCCACAGTACTTACTGAGGTAATGATTGCCTTTTTAGCCTCGAAGTCTGTGGTACGTAAGATAAGAAAGATCTAATTAAAATGTTGTGTTGCCAAATTCTTTTTGACTTTTTCACACTATTGGTGCATATTTTGGCCTAAGGGTTTATTAGAAGGTGTGTCTCGGTTCGATTCATTATAAATACATAAATATTATATTTTTTATTTGGATGTATATTGCATATTTTAGAATAAATTAGGAGAATTCCATGATATGTAAAATTGTGAAAAATCATTTCCCTGAATGGGAAACGAACCAGCAACCAGATTTTTTTATTTTATGCATAAAAAATTAATCTATCTTTTCCAAAGTCAAAAAGGAAACCCTAACTCACACAGCTACATTACAATGCCCAAATCAAAGTTCAAAGTACATTGGTTGTTATAATCTGTATTCTGAATTTTGAACATATACTGTACCGTCAAGCAAGTAACGGTCCGGGTTCGCCAAATGTTAATACGATGGAATAAGTCTTGGGATGTATATGAAACTATGCTATACTTGATGATTTTTTTTATAATTAATTATTTTCACGTTGTATCCCTCATATAGCAGGGTAAGCAGAGGGAACTTAAACACTCTCATCTCTCATTACGTAGTGGAACTCAACAACGCGCATGAAAATAATGGATTTGCACATGTGTGGAAGTCGAACCCATAGCCGCAACTCACCATGCAATGCTTAGAAAATTGGGCTGGCACGTGAGGAACGGAGCGTCTTCACATTAGGTTCCCTGTGCCTACCCTACCAAGCTAAAGCTAGAAAAAAAGCCAAGAACAAACGTGAAACTAAAACAATATATCAAAAACGTTACGTTGTCAAGAATGTTACGTTTATTTCTGTTACAAAATAAAAAGAAAACCTAAACTAAACATCAACCAAAATCCAAAATCAAAAATGGGCATTGTTCCTAATATGCTAATACAGTGCTATACAAAGCTATATTTTATGGAGGCCACAGTCAAAGGGTACAATGGGGGTCTCAGCAAACATGATAAGTAAACACTACGGAATGAGCGGCCGAAAATTCAACACCGCTTTTATTGCGACTGGCTTGTTCTGCGGTTTTACTTTTGCCTAATTTTCTACATCATTATAATTTTAACTGCAGGTGAGGTCGTCGTGGTGCAGCGGCACGTAAAAGCGACTGTTTTGGATTCGATTCTCATTTGGGGAAATTAATTATTTCCATTTCTTTGGTCTGGTAACAAAACTAAATGTGTTGTTGAGTTTACTATCGGGCAGAAAATAGGGAAAGTGCCATCTTAGAATTTGTTAGATGGAGCACAAAGCAAAATATTTATTAAGATTCTTCACCTTACTGTCACTACAGAAAGTGGGGAGTGTCTTAAAAGTAGGGTTAATATACTTTCTGTCTAATTTTCGACACATACTGAGTGGCAAAACTCAACTTTCGCTTAATCTTCCAATAAAATAAAATAGAAATCGAACACACAACCATCGCACTTACAATCAAACATAAAACAGAGAAAATATGAAAAAAAAAAACAAAATCCAAAGAAAATAGTATTGAAAAATACATTTTTAATAAACAAACCGGCACGTCAATTAAAACGCAGCTCTCACCCCGACAGTGCACCAGACACGGACTCGGGGATGTATTTTTTATCATCCCCACAGTGGAGTGGCCGTGACGTATCATTGATTTCCAGTCAGATCAGTTTTAATCTCGCAGTCAAATTACTTGAAAGGCTTAAAATTTTACGAACATATATCCGAATGTGTGAATAAACGGTATTTTTTGGGATTTTTTTCTGTATTGGTCGGCTGTGGCATATTGGAAGTTGAAAATGATATCTATATTTTATCTTAATTTGTGCTAACGATAGCAATTTTTTTTTTAGGCTGATTGTAAACGTGAGTAAGTTCGATTCTCTGTTTAGAAAATGAATTACTTATATTTTCTCGCTCCGGTAACAAGAGAAGTTTCGTCACTCAACACGGGATCTCTCCAAAATAAGGCGGTGAGTGGAGAGCGCAGTGTTTGAGCTATAATCTACTATACAGAAAAGATAAATACCTTTTTTAGAAACTGCAGCAAAATATTAAACGACGATTCACGCTTTTTGGAAACCATCCTTGTGGTCAGAGGGCTTGGTAAGCGACCAAGAACCAATTTTTTCTATGTTTTCTAAGTAAATAAGGTTTTCTAAGTTAATATCTAAGAAAATTTTCTCAGCACAGCATCCCGAAATTTCATCTCTCTAGCGAAACCATTTTAAGTTCACAAATTACGGGAATAACTTAACAAACGCTATCTAGTCCTTTAGGAATGCACTATAAAACTAATTGCTTAACTGTTAGTTTTCACGACAGACGCTCTTAGTAATTGAAATTCTTGTATCACTTTGTGTTTATTACTTTGTATGGATTTTGTATGCTGTGCCTTGTTTTTAAGGGTTGTCGGATTAAAATTTGGAGGGTAGGCGAAAAAAAATGTAATTTATTCGAGACTTCCTTTATTAAAATTTCGATAAAGTTTATTGCTTTAATATGATTATTCAAAATTTATTTAGAATGAGATACGAATCTTTGTATTTACAATCTCTATTGAGATAAATTTCGTGACAACGATGTGAAAAAGCAGGTATAGAAAATAAAACTGTAGAGGGAACTTAATGGTAAGACACTCCGTCATTATCTACCAGACCGGTGAAATGAAAATTATTTAAATATAATAATTACTCCGACCGGATATCGAACCCACAACCGTCGATGCAATGACGGCATCATATTTTATTTTAACCAAGTAAAAGAACCCACGTCCAATGTATACACTCAAACAATCTAGCTAATCAAGCTACTCGTTCTCGTCTGACCACATTGAAATTATCCGCTTATTAATATTTAGAAGGTTATGACTGCAAATGAGGCCAACGTGGCGCAGTGACGCAGCGTGCGACTGCAAACGCGACGGTTGTGAGTTCAATTTCAAATGGGATGGAATGAATTATTTAATAATATTATTTCTTCGCTATGGTAATGAGACAAAACGCGGCGTCCAGTTCCTTCTTCAAAGCAACTTGCGATGTTTTGAAATTTTGGCAAAAATTTAAACGGAGTGTCTTAACATTAGGTTCCCTCTGCCTAACCACTATATGTGGGATAGGCAAAGGCTAAAAAGAAGACTATGAATAGCGAGAGTTGTTGATATTAGACCGACAGCTGGGATCAGCTGTTTAACACGCCCTCCCGCCCTCCTGTATGTGGGAGGTTATTTGCACTCCGATCAAAAATGGAATTGGGTGAACGTTGCTTAACCCGATTTTGTGTTCACGTAAAATATATGGCAGGTATTTTTACTGATTTATCGTTTAGTATCATGGTTTAGTAATAGTTTCATGCTGTATCTTGTTTATAGAAGGGTGAATATAAGGAACCTAGTATTAAGTCACTTCGTACCTCAAGCACCGTCAAAATTTCAAGACATTGTGTGTTGAAAGCGGAACTTAACATCGCGCTTTTTCTTGTTACTAGATTAAGGAAATGAAGATAATTGTTTTTCCCGATTGAGAATTGAATCTATAACCGTAGTGCTTACAGACAGACAATCCATTGCACCGTGACGGCCTTAAATAAAGATTGAAGAATAGAGTGTTCTATCACTAGATTCAACATTAATAAACGTAATAATTTATCACTAGATTAACTTTTTTTTCATAAACCAAAAATATGAATAAAACACTGCACTTTCTAAGTGCAATACGTATTGCACTTTATGACATTATTACAACAATATATTAGCCGTTGGTCGTTATTTGAACCCAAAACGCTATATCTCTAAATTTTCAAATTTCAATTGTCTGTTCGCCGTTAATATTCCTTTATGTTTTATTATCAGGCCATTGTTCTATTTAATGTAGTACAGCAATATTATGTGCATACTAGCATTTTAGAATATTCGATGTATATCATTTTATCTATACTAGTCAAGTTATTCAATAAAGTAGTTTTTTTAATTAAGTTTTTTTTTTTAAATTAGCCTATGAAATAATATCATTATGATATGTAGAAACTAGAATATTAATATAAGTAATTAAAACAAGTTACATAATTAAAGAAGCTAAATTTAATTATTATTTTAAAAATCTAGAAATCTTAAAACAAAATCTGTTCTATAAATTTCTAGATTCAAAGATTCGAATAAACAACCACTGTCCCACCAATACACTTTTCGAACCTATAAGGTATTAAGTACCAACATAAACATAACATAAAAAAACCATTGTCTCTTGTATATCCTACATACACTAGTATACCACAACGCCATCAACATACGCTTACCAGTATTACTACCAACACTATCATAAACATACATAAACATAATATTACTAGTACAACATTTACTTATCAATATTATAAATACGGAAAATGTGAGGATGGACGTTGGTTGCACTTCCATGCAAAATCTACTGAATTTTCGGTAACATGACTTACACATAAGAAAAACATAAACAAATTTATCGATTTTGTTTATTTTGGCTTTAATATAACAATAAGTTAAAGCGGGCGAAGCCACAAACCGGCCGCTAGCATAACATAATAAAAAAAAAACGATTGTCCCCTGTATACTCCACATATACTACTATACTCTGTTCATAGCTAACGACGCGTCCCAAACATCTTTGCCAAGAGTCTCAGATATGCATCAAACTTAATAGTTCCATCTTGGCAGCTTCCTACGATGTATTGTTTAATTTTTAGTTTTATAACCATCGTTGCTTTTGGCTACGGTTTTAGTATCGATTTGTGTAATCCTATTTTACTTGTTGTGGGTATCAGATGGTACTGTACGGAATTTAGGTGATAGAAATATGTAGAATAGCGTAGCGTTTAGCGCTGCGTTCTCTCTGAATATTCCGTTAGAGACAAAGCGTGAAGCTCAATTGAATTTAGGTGTTAAGGGATTTTTTCTTGGAGTGGTAGGTAGAAAGATCCTAATAAATTATCAGTTTCTTAATTTGTATTGTGATGAACTTTCTAATACTATTTAATGTACATTACTTTTTTATCCTTTTCTATTTCTAACACGAACTGAGTTATATAAAAAAGATAGAACACAAAGTTACACTAGGATTATTAGTCACAATTATTTTTTTTATTTACATAACATTTACTCAACGGCCGTGGGGTGTTAAACTGTAAACGGCTGTGGATTTATATCCACAACCTATGGAAGTGAGTTATATTCATTTTATAACATTCATTTGACAAGACAAAGCGTTGAGTGCTGCCAGTCATTTCGCAATGTCTTGAAAATTTGACGGGAACCGAGAAACGAACGAGTGTCCCAACACTAAGCTCCCTTTGCTTACTCTGTTATAATAGCGGAATACAGCGTGAAATTGTAAAAAAGTACCCAACTGAACATTGAACCTACAACTATAAAGTATAATCAGATTACAACCAGACCATAGTGTAGTTTACTTCACTGATTATATAAATTTATATGCTATTCAATTTGCAAGATGTACGTATATTTGTTTTTATTGCTTTTTGTTTGTTTGCAACGGTCAGTTCAGTAGTTTGTACTTTATATGGGAATGTATTAAAAGTTGATGTTGGTGAATATTATGAGGATTATTTTGGGGATTAGTTTTATTATTATTTACATATTTTTCTCTGCATTTAAGTATTTCATTAACGGAAAAGACGGAGAAGACATACTAAAAATTGCGTAAAGTGCAGCGTGTGATAAAAATAAAATATTTCAAATCTATTATTCTGTATTTGTGTTTGATAGTCCATTTATTGAAAGCTATATGCTATTTTACGTCACGTGTCTGTGGTCAGTTACCGCAGTCACTTAAAATGTCAAATAAAACTTATTATTATTTGACCACGCGGGCGAAGCTGCAGGCGGAAGCTAGTCTTTAATAACATCGTTTTACCACAAAAATTATATATCACATATGCCATTTTATATTTTTGTATCAAACTAGCTATTACTTAACTGGAGCGGCGTGTACGTCGTAAACTAAATTTACGAGTTATACCACTTTTATGCGGGAGACATACATCACTCTTATTATTGTAATATTATGAGGGGTATCTTTGTTATTGATATTTTAAAGTTTTTTATTATGATTTTGTATGTATTTTGGAGTTAGTGTGATTTTTTTAAAGATAAATATTATTTTCTTCCGAAAGTATAGACTTTGTTTTTTGTTTTTAGCTTCACGCTGTATCTCACACATACTAAACATACTAAAGTAAGCAGAGGGAACTTAGGGACATGGTGTAAAGATAGTCCGTTACCGAATCTGAATTCTGGGGACATTGCGTGTTAATTGACGGAACTCAACGCCGCGCGTTGCCTTGTTGCCACAGTGAGGTAGTGAAAATAATAAATATTTCATTTCCTCGAGTTCAAGCGGACGAAGCCGTGCAGGATGTATTATTCTCAATATATTGACTTCTCCGAATTCGAATTGAACTCACAACCACCGCGCTAGACAATATCCCACTACACTATAAAGGCACGACGCAATATAAATTTAATATTCTTTTATAACATGCGACGTATAAATATTTCAGTAGATCGTAATTTTAATATAGCACTTGACCTATCCGAAGTAGCGCCTAAAATATCGAAACGACTTTTATCGGATATATTCTAGTGTATTTCATTTATAATAACAATATCTCTTTTGTAAATATTGTTTTATAAATATTTTATATACAGGCTGTTTTTGTCATCACCACTTTTAGTGAAATCACAATTTAAACTACTCTCAAAAAGCCTATTACAATTAAAACAATAGAAATTTTGCCAAAAATTAAAACGTGATTTATTCAACCAAAATAAATAATAAATTTATCGTTGTAAAATAAAACGGCATTTTTAATGAAAAAAAAAATCATTCGTCTAAACTTTTGACAAATCATGTCTATTTTTTTAGATATGGGTTTGAAATATTTAATTATATGCTGCTAACGTAAAAGGAGCGCAGACGATACCACTCTGTATACATATATTGGGAAGTTGAGTTACGCCAAGCAACGCGCAATGTTAAGTTTTTTAGCTTTACCTACTTAGTATTGAGACATTGTTTGGTGATGATATAATAATTTAAACATTATTTCAAATATAATAGAAAAAAAGACTAAAAAAAATGGTAAAACATGTGTAATTAATAATTATTTTGCCTACAAAATAATATTTATGTGATAAAAATATTTTAATTAAAAAAAATCATTCGTTATTTAAAGTAACTAACTTATTCGCAACTAAATTGTCTACAAATAAATAAATTATTCGAATAAATTAATTCTTCACAAATAAATATGTTGCGATTAAAATTTTATTCCAATAATTATTCCGATAATGTCGACTTTTATTCGAATAATGTCGAACCCTGGTCCCATTACACCACAACGAATGTACTTATAAAATTAACAATATAGAGTATTTGATTTTGTAAGACTTCAAATCTCATTCAATGATATAATTATATATACATATACGTAAATAATCTTCTTATAGCCACAGTTGTTATATAATGTAGCAAATTAAATTTAATTACAAATGCAACATGAGGTTGTCATGGCCCTAAGTGTAGGGCGTCCGTTGTGGGTTCGATTTCCATTTGGACGAATGAATTAATTATTATTGTCATTGCCTCGCTCTGGTAAAAATATATAACGTTGCTTTTAGTTTCGCCACTTAACAAGAAATGTGTTAAAATTGGGTGGGAAGTCGGGATCGACAACCTGAAGAAAATAAAAATAAAATCATCTAACTATCGAACCCTCAACCATCAGATATACAGACAGACACTCCCAATGAGCCACAGCCACAGCATAAATAAAATACGTACACATATTTTACCAAAAACTACCCCTACGGGATAAAATGGGATAAAACGTGATAAAACATTATATTATTTTAGTAGCAATCATCATTCTACACTGTGGACTATTCTTCAATGTTTGCAATACCCTGATCCCGGGGGCATCGTTCTATATAACTCAATTGGTATGAAAAAAGCCAAAATTACTACTATTTTATTTGCTGGAAGCGTTCGTGTATTAATTTTAGCTTTTACTAAGCGTTTTCTATTTATATAAATATTTTTAAATGGTTAAACAAATACCACAGTATTATTTGTTGCACAAAATAATGTAACATTAAATGCAAAACCTTAAAATGCTGTGGTAGTAAGTTCGATTACTTTTTAGTTATTAAATTTTTTATAATTTAGTGTAATTAATAAAAACTATTTTATATGTAATTTATTTATAATTGAAGTACAAAATACTTTCATTTAAAAATAAAATTAATTATAACTATATTTTCAACCTAATGCATAAACGAAAATACGAAATAAAATTACATTTATTCAGTTTCACACGGAATTCCGCATATAGGCGAAAAAACCTAGTACACTAGATTTTTCAACAACACTTCGTTCTCCGTTCTTTGTTCTCCTAATTTCATATTATATGTGTCTACCGTTTATCGAACCCACGACCTGCTTAATAATAGCTAAATAAAAAAAACACATTACCTTTACAGATATAATAAATAATATGAATATTGTCACCACATCCAGCAAATTTATTTTATCTATTGCGATCGATCGTTAAAGCTTTGATGGCCGACAACGGTCGCGATCCGAATCGTGATTACAATACTACTGATCAATGGCGGTTTTACTTAAATTGTATACTTATATACACTATATTATTTCGTACATTTTATTTATTTTACGGTAGTAGCAACTAAGCGCTATGACACTCCGTTGTCACTCACCGCCCAATTTTTTAGATAATGCGTACTAGTGGCAGAACTCTACGTCATAAATAAATCATCCCCGAGTAGGATTGGACTCATGATCGTCATGTTTAAAGACAAAGGTCAAAGTCATATAAAAGATAAAACTACGACATATTCTCTATAAATACTTTTATATTATTTTTCGCTTCACGCTGCATCGCCGCACATAGCAGGGAACCTGGGAACTTAATGGTGAGACACTCCATTCCCAAGATACTTCCGTTCCCCAATTATCGGCGAAGTCCACCATTGGCGCTTTCATAATAGTGATTAATAAGATTGTGGTGCAGTTAGTGACTTAAATTGAATATGCAATAGTTGTGGGTTCAACCTCGGAGTAATGATTATATTTAATTTATTTTCATTTATTCGTTGGCTTTTCTGGTATGCTAGGCGCGGCGATGGTTTCCGCCACACTAATCTCAAAGCCTCCAGAATTCGGCGGAAAATGGGATCGGAATGACTTAACACTAGATTCTCTCTGCCTTCACTTCTGTGAGGGATACAGCGAGAAGCTAAAACGAGATAATACGTGAAGATATACATATAGAAAAAAAAAACAATATTAAAAGTTATTCTGTAGCCGTACGGATATATTTCTCTGGATGTTCGCCAGACGCTGGTAACGAATGCATTGTGACTCAATGCCACTGCAATCGTATGGTCCAAGTTTCAAATTGGTTTATTAGCATACATTATATATATATTTTTTAAATGTAACTCAATTTTTGTTTAGAAAATCTATATTTTGAGTATTGACTTACTTATTTCGAATTTTCTTCTGTTTTTAGATATTATACATTTACTAAAGTGACGTGGTGTTGTTTGAAATATGTAAGCACATAACATCGGTGGGCGATTTTTTGTCATTTAAAGGAAGATAAAGTATATAATTATTAATTACTAATAAAAATTTTAAACAAATGCATTACGCAGTAAATAATAAGAACGAGGTCGTCGTGACGCAGTGACACAACTCCCTCTGCTTGTAAGCTCAATGGTTGTAGGTTCGATTCTCACTCAAAAGAACAATTTATTTTCATTTCCCCGCTCTAATAAGAAGACAAAGAATCTCATTAAGTTCCACCATCCAAGAGGCAATGTTTCGAAAAGTGACCAGTGCGTGAAGAACGAATTATCTTAACACTAGGTTCCCTGCTTACCCTGCCATATGCGTGAAGCTAAAGAAAAAAATAAACAATATAAGCCCGTTAAAAAGCTAAAAAGTTATATCAGCAGCGTTTTCCTTTAAATTCCTCTTACAACGGTGTATCTTCAGAGATGTCAGTGTACTTTATTTACTAAGTAAATACAAATATTTGTTGAAACACCTTCGCCTTGTTAGCAGCTTGACTTTTGTATCGAATTTTTCAAGACAACTGATGTTTTGAGATTTGGCTGACACATAAAAATAAATCTTAGGTAAGTTTTTATATAAATACAAGTTATTGCTCGCGACTTGATTTATATGGACATTTTTTTTACTTCACTGGCTAGCTGGGTAGGCAGAGGGAACTCCATTCCAATTAAGACACTTTTGTTGCCTAATCCGACTAATTCTTAAAAGGCATTGCGTGTTGATTTGCAAAACTCAACGTACTTTTTCTTAGAGAAAATTATAATATTAAATTAACATTCCCCCAAATGGAAATAAAACCGACAGCCGTCGTGTTTATCGTCGCACAATTGTATCCCTGCGCCACGAGGACATCGTCTTAACTTATTCAAGACACATAAAGAACATTATGGTGTTTGTTAACTTAATTATATTATTTATTGGTTGAATTCTGCCACTCTACTAACAATGCTTCAAGAGTTCGGTAAAAAGTGGTTGTAGTTTTACAAACAGAAGTATCTTAATAGCGAGTGGAGTGTCTTAACTCTATGTCCCCAGATCCTATGCCTACGCTGCTAAATGTAAGAAAAATAAATAAAAAAAAAACCCTCACAAAGTTGACGTTTCAGCGTTATCTCGATTAGCTTCAAGCTTAAAGGGTCGAAAAGAAAATATTGTGTACAAGGAAAATGTTTCAGCCTCGAATATTTGTACTTGAAATACCAAAAGGTTTCTAAAAATGACTACTTCAAAGGATAAATTAAGCAAACGCTGTAGGTATCTTCGTAATGACGTGAAGTAAGGTACCTTATTTGATTTCGAGTTATTTAAAAAGTCATTTCTTAATTTCTATTGTTTTTTTCTATTTGTTTATTAATTAATTATTTTGTTTTCTGTTGGGAGGTTTTATTTGAAGTGTATAATTGGTTAGAAAATACATTTAATATAATGGTACTCTTCAAGTTGTATTACGGAATTTTTAAAAATATTTTTATTAACTCTAGGTTCCCAAGTTCTTTCTCCTACCTTCAAAGTGCGGATACAGGTGAGGCTAAAAAATATTTTTGAGTTATTTTCTTTAGTATGATATTTTTATTTTATTGAGTGGCAGAATTCAACGCTAACGCTTTTTATCATTACCAAAACGAAAAAATGAAAATGTTAAATATTTCGTTTCCTCGAGTTGGAATCGAACCCACAATCTGTCGTGTTTACAGTTTGTCCCACGACTTACCTGGACCCCAACTTTCGTATACATAGCGTGTTAAGTAGCAAACTTAACGTCACGCTTTGCTTCTCAATTTAAATTAAACCATTTCTTCAAGAAAACATCAAACCTACAACCATCGCGTTTACAGCCACGATGGACAACAAGGATAGCATTTATTATAAATTTATGTAGATTCCATTAGTTATAACCGCCTTGCCGCGCGTTATCGGCATATGCTGCAGTATCGTAAATTTTGCATGTTTAATATTATAAAATACAAAATAGAGAAAATCTTAAATTAGTTTACATATAAGAGGAGGAGATATGATTTTGTTTAAATAATTTTTCATTTTTCCTATGGAGGAAAAAGGAGTAGATAAACGCAGCGTTGAGTTCCGTCACTCAAGCACGCAATGTTTCAAAATTAGGCGGGACGTAAGCAGTGTCTTAATATTACGTTCTCTCTGCCTCCTCTGTTTTATGCGAGATAAAGCGTGAAGGTACTTAAACCAGTTGAGTATAGAATATTTATCATTTTATAAAAGGACAGAATAATATAACAACGCCGCTCTTTGCCTCGATACCACAGCGAAGAAATGAAAATATAAATGTAAATAAATATTTCATATCGTCAAGTAGGTATCGAACCCACAACCAGTCGCGTCTACAGGCGCACTTTGCCCTGCGCCACGCCTGGCCCCGTAATGTAATAATATATAATTCTGTCCTTCTATAAAAAGAGAGAATAATATAGAGAAATAGAAAGACTTTTTAAGAGAATTTTATAAGGTAGTAGGCGTGATTGTTTCAAATCCTTTATGCAGCATATTGTAGTTAAAATGTATTAAAACATCCGTTTTGTGTTAAATAGTCTATAAATAGAGTGGGAACGGAACCCAAAACCTCGCGGTTACTGCGTCACGGCGGCCTCTATATTATAAAATATATTTAAAAAACAATACATATAAGTAATTTCAAATTAGAAAAATTGGAATTTCTAATGTACTTGTTATAAAAGATTTTATTTTCAACCTTTAAAATAGAGAAAATTGAGCAATGAAGTTTGGATGTAACTTTTACTAATATTGATAGTTTTAAGTTTGGAGCGTAAAGCTTGCGGAGTGCAAAGTTTTCTCATGAATACTTTTTAATAAAATTAATTGGAGATAAAATATTTTTAATGTATGTAATATATATTTTTTAATAATTTCTGTAAGTGAATGAATAAATACCGAGTGACT
Source organism: Heliconius himera (assembly GCA_021202915.1). Taxonomy (NCBI): domain Eukaryota; kingdom Metazoa; phylum Arthropoda; class Insecta; order Lepidoptera; family Nymphalidae; genus Heliconius; species Heliconius himera. The sequence goes on along the minus strand of JAJHJA010001116.1, from coordinate 25,664 downwards.
AATCCTTTAATTATATCTTTATCGGTTCCTCCTAGTGGCTGATGCGCAAAATACAAAAAGAAAGCCACACTCGGCGTTAAGTTACGCCACATGCTATGTCTCTGAAATAGGTCAAATGAATGCCAAGTACTTTTTTTTCTTCCAGCTGGGAACCAAGTGTTAAGACACTTTGCTCACATTAAGACACTTCCGTACCCCACTTCCCGGAGTCTGGAGGCATTATGTATTCAGTGGCGGAACACAAGCCCGCCACAAAGTATCTAGTCCTTACAATAGATTAGATTAACTCAAATATCCACATGATAACTTGTTAGTTTCATATAACAGGAAAGTAGGTCTGGTTAATTTCATTTGTGCTCTGTTTCTTACATAATTCCCTTCAAAGTTAATGTAGGAGCTTTATATAAGAATAATGTTTAATTTACTTAATTTTTGGCAGAAATTTTAGCCTTGAAGTAAAGCAGATGTTTTAATGTATATTTTCTTTTTATCTTTGCTCATCTTGAAGCCGTCGTGTACCACAGTATCTAACTGTAAGCGCTTTAGTTTCGGGTTCGATTCTCATTCAAGGAAATGACTTATTTTCCTTTTTTCATCTTGGCAATAAGACGCATGAGCTCTCTCTGTTGCCCTTCGAAAAGGTTGATAACCGTTGATAAGAGGAATGAGGTATGCAGAGACCGTAGCGTTTGGCTCTTCATTCTCTATGCTTATCCCATTAAGGATATAAAGTAGAGATTAAAAAAAGGGAATGAGTGACGAAAGAATGGCAAAAATGACAGGAAAAACCTCGGTTGATCTTCGAGAAGAAGATAGCAATAATACTAGAGTACGGTCGCGTAAAAAACATGAAGACTCTGTGAAGGGCATCTATAACAGGTCGATGAAAGTGGACGGGGCGTAAAAGGTGCAGCCTTACGGTGGTGAGATTGTATTAATAATTTATATATTTTTTAGGTTAAATATGTATTATTAAGATGTCTGTTGGTAAATGAAAATTAACAATCAAAAAAATACAATTCAATACTTTTTTAAAAAATACCCAAAACGCTGTATCCCGCACACAGCAGGGTAGGCAGAGGTAGTGTTAAAACACACGATTTCCCACTTTCCGCCGAGTTTTGGAGGCATTGCGTGTTGAGTGGCGGAACTCAATGCCGCTTTGATTTTGATAATAGTTAAAATCTTTTACACAATAAAATCAGTCAACCTTACAAACACCAGAACCTTAAATATACATGCCTATGATTAGACGAATTCAGTATAAATGAGTGAATGGATCAAAGTATAATGGATTTTGCAATTTACTTCAAATTAATAAATGCTGAAACCTTCATTAACTTCTATGAGAATAATGATCTGTGTAATAGGTATTGTGGTACAAGTTATAAGCGTTGAATATTTTTTCTTATACTTACGCTGTATCCCGCATAAAGCGGTAGGCAGAAGGAAATTAATGTCCAGACACTCCATTATACGTAGATAAGAATAGAGCTACTATTCTTATCTCTATTCTTCGTTTTTAAAGACGATTCTAAAATGATACTATATTAAAACACGAGTCGCGGCCGTCAGCCTCCATAAATTTAACTGAGTATATATAAAAATGATAAAATATAGATATACAATAGTTGCCCGCAACTTTGCTTATGTGAAATTTAAGACGTAATAATAATAATATACCTTGTAGCGATTTCGTGAAATACTCTCGTAGTGCACCCCTACACATCATAATATAAATTTTAATTATTTAAGTCCAGTAATATCGTTGTCTACCAGTCACTCATCACCAAAGCATTTAATTTATATAGATATCTTTTCCATCCATAATTATATGCGATGACTGTGCGTATTATTTAGGGGATCTAGTGTGAAGATAACCCGTTCCACACGCACCGCCAAATTTTTTAGATATTCCATGTTTAGTCTCGGAATTCAACGCCGCGATTAATTACTTTCATATATATAAATGGAGTCCAGTCATGACGCAGCGGCACGAGGTGTGACTATAAAAACCGACTGGTTGTGGGTTCGATCCCCATTCGAGGAGATGAAATATTTACTTAAATTTATATTTCCATTTCTTCGCTCTGAGGTCGAGGTTAAGCGCGGCGTTGAGTTCTGCCACTCAACACGCAATGCTTCCAGAATTCGACAGAAAATGTGGAATGGAGTGTCTTAACACTAGGTTCCCTCTGCCTACCTGCTGTGTGCGGGATACAGCGTGAAGCTGATTTATTTTTCTTATCTTTTCCAAAAATACTAATAGTATGACAAAACGATTAATTATGATTATCAATATAAAATTGTAAATATTGAGTTTTGTACCACACATCAAATTACAGGGATTGTTACTCACCCCCCATTGTAACTTGACATCTAAACGTCGCATTTATAATACAGGAATAAGGTTCATATTCAATGTACGGTTTTTTTTTTCATATTTTTTATAAAAAATGCCAAATGCAATTATCATTCGGGCGCTCTAAATTGCTGTTTAGTTCACATAGATTAAATTTGATTTGAGTTTTTAAAATATATGCCTATGATTTTTTGGTGATAAAAAAAACAACATGTCACTGTCATTTTGTTACAGGAATGGGTATGTCAATTTTATTAAAATGGCCTATATTAAATAGAACTTTTTTGATTTAGCTACACTCTGTATTCTACATACTCGTATAGTAGAGTAAGCAAAGGGAATTTAGTGTAAAGGCACTGTGTTTTCCATTAACTGTCCAAGTTCCAAGGCATTTCATTCGTATCGAGTGGCGGAACTCAACACCACACTTTGTTTACCTAGAAAAATTGCGCAGTCTGTTATCGTAGCAATGCACAACAATGGCCACAATTAATAAATTTAACAAAATGAGAAAAAAACAAAGCGTGGCGTTGAGTTTTACTCCAAATGTCTATAAAATTGGGCAGTGTGTGGGCAACGAAATGTCTTAACGCTAGATTCTCTCTACAGGGTAGGCCTGTAATATGCGGGATACAGCGTGAATTTAAAACAATGAAAAGCAAACACAAGCCTTTTTATGTCAGTTTCTATAACAGTCAGTCTTGTTCAGTAATTTTTTTTAACGTATTCAACGAGATCTTGAATACCCACCCTCATTCTATAGTTCCATACAAAATTCCATGTTGCGAGTTAATGGACTGATAAATATTGTATTATTTTATATTTTTTGTAAACTTTACATAAAAATGGTTTTTAGGAGCCGTCGTGCCGTAGGGGCTCAAGCGTGTTGTGGGTTTGATTGTGCACGAAAGGAAATGAAGTATTTTTATTTTTATTTCTTGAATTAAAATAAACACATTGAAAGTGGCGAAACTTAACGCCAAAGTTTGTCAATTTGAGCACAGTAATAAAATTTGTAACTAAATAAGAAAAATTATAACTAAAAGTGTATTTCGTTAGACACGGTAAAGCTGTCCGCTACGGAATTGAGCCGGATCATCTTAAATTTTAATTATAAAGATAAAATTTAGAGAAAATTTTAAATTCATACATTTTTGATATAAATAAAATATTCTATATTTTAATTACTGTTTTGAGCTTAACCTTGCTTAGTATACATTACTATGCGTGAGAAGGGTATTTTTAAGCGTTAATCATTTTTTAATATAAAAATTAAATTAACTCAGCTTCGCGCTGTATCCCGCACACAGCAGGGTAGGCAGAGGTAACCTATTGTTAAGTTACTTCGTTTTGGAGACATAGCATGTTGAGTGGCGGAACCCAACCCATCACCCTCAACTCAAAAGAAATCGAACCCATATTTTGGCAAACTTCCCTAATTATTTGGTGTTTTAGGGTTCCGTATCTAATAAGGAAAAAAGGAACCCTTATAAGATCATTTTGTTGTCCGTCCGTCTGTCTGTCTACCTCTTTGTATGTCTCTCTGTATGTAAGTCTGTCTGTCACCAGACTGTTTTTCTGTCTGTCCATCACGAGCCTTTATCTCAAAAACGTTTGGAGACATCGAGTTGAAGGTCAAACTATATATTCAGATCTACAGTCTTTGATTTCCTAAAAAAAAAATTTCTACATTTACTAAAAAAGGATATGGCCGTTTATATCGCATAAAAGGCACTTTGACAATATAAATGGAATCAAAATTAACAGCGTACTTCCGGTTGACGTAGAATTATGAAATTTGGCAACTAGCATTTACAACAATGCGGCGTTGAGTTCTGCCACTCAACACGCAATGCCTCCAGAATTCGGCAGAAAGTGGGGAACGGAGTGTCTTAACACTAGGTTCCCTCTGCCTACCCTGCTGTGTGCGGGATACAGCGTGAAGCTGATTTATTTTTCTTATCTTTTCCAAAAATACTAATAGTATGACAAAACGATTAATTATGATTATCAATATAAAATTGTAAATATTGAGTTTTGTACCACACATCAAATTACAGGGATTGTTACTCACCCCCCATTGTAACTTGACATCTAAACGTCGCATTTATAATACAGGAATAAGGTTCATATTCAATGTACGGTTTTTTTTTTCATATTTTTTATAAAAAATGCCAAATGCAATTATCATTCGGGCGCTCTAAATTGCTGTTTAGTTCACATAGATTAAATTTGATTTGAGTTTTTAAAATATATGCCTATGATTTTTTGGTGATAAAAAAAACAACATGTCACTGTCATTTTGTTACAGGAATGGGTATGTCAATTTTATTAAAATGGCCTATATTAAATAGAACTTTTTTGATTTAGCTACACTCTGTATTCTACATACTCGTATAGTAGAGTAAGCAAAGGGAATTTAGTGTAAAGGCACTGTGTTTTCCATTAACTGTCCAAGTTCCAAGACATTTCTTATCAAGTGGGGGAACTCAACACCACACTCTGTTTACCTAGAACTATTGCGCAGTCAGTTGTCGTAGCATTGCACTACAATAGCCACAATTAATAAATTTAACAAAATGAGAAACAAACAAAGCGTGGCGTTGAGTGCTACTCCAAATGTCTATAAAATTGGGCAGTGCGTGGGCAACGAAATGTCTTAACGCTAGATTCTCTCTACAGGGTAGGCCTGTAATATGCGGGATACAGCGTGAATTTAAAACAATGAAAAGCAAACACAAGCCTTTTTATGTCAGTTTCTATAACAGTCAGTCTTGTTCAGTAATTTTTTTTAACGTATTCAACGAGATCTTGAATACCCACCCTCATTCTAAAGTTCCATACAAAATTCCATGTTGCGAGTTAATGGACTGACAAATATTGTATTATTTTATATTTTTTGCAAACTTTACATAAAAATGGTTTTTAGGAGCCGTCGTGCCGTCGTGCAAGCGTGTTGTGGGTTCGATTGTGCACGAAAGGAAATTAAGTATTTTTATTTTTATTTCTTGAATTAAAATAAACACATTGAAAGTGGCGAAACTTAACGCCAAAGTTTGTCAATTTGAGCACAGTAATAAAATTTGTAACTAAATAAGAAAAATTATAACTAAAAGTGTATTTCGTTAGATACGGTAAAGCTGTCCGCTACGGAATTGAGCCGGATCATCTTAAATTTTAATTATAAAGATAAAATTTAGAGAAAATTTTAAATTCATACATTTTTGATATAAATAAAATATTCTATATTTTAATTACTGTTTTGAGCTTAACCTTGCTTAGTATACATTACTATGCGTGAGAAGGGTATTTTTAAAAATTAAATTAACTCAGCTTCGCGCTGTATCCCGCACACAGTAGGGTAGGCAGAGGTAACCTACTGTTAAGTCACTTCGTTTTGGAGACATAGCATGTTGAGTGGCGGAACCCAACCCATCACCCTCAACTCAAAAGAAATCGAACCCATATTTTGGCAAACTTCCCTAATTATTTGGTGTTTTAGGGTTCCGTATCTAATAAGGAAAAAAGGAACCCTTATAAGATCATTTTGTTGTCCGTCCGTCTGCCTGTCTACCTCTTTGTATGTCTCTCTGTATGTAAGTCTGTCTGTCACCTGACTGTTTTTCTGTCTGTCCATCACGAGCCTTTATCTCAAAAACGTTTGGAGACATCCAGTTGAAGTTCAAACTATATATTCAGATCTACAGTCTTTGATTTCCAAAAAAAAAATTCTACATTTACTAAAAAAAGATATGACACTGACACTATAAAGATATGACATTGACACTATAAATGGAATCAAAATTAACAGCGTACTTCCGGTTGGCCTAGAATTATGAAATTTGGCAGCTAGCATCTACAACAAAGGGCACTGGCTAAGTTAAACTTGAATTTCAGTCAAAGCTCGACACCTTCAATTTGTACGGTACCCTCGGTGGGCGAGCCCGTCTCGCGATTGTCCGGCTTTTTTTATTTTATTTTGTTTACAAATAAAAAGTTATGTCAATATAAATAATTGCAGCCAATGATATTGTTACAAAGTAAGTGTTTTATTGAATTGGCTGAAATTTTAGCTATCAATGTATAGATATTGTCTTAAAAATGATAAAGTTAAAGTAATTCATATGAGAAAATAAATCGTTGTGTAGTACATGCGGGCGAAGCCGCGAGCGGGTCGCTAGTCTATGATACATATACATATGTATATATACAACTCTTTCGTTGAAAAGTGACTGACAGACAACGGGCACCGGAAACTACGTGGGAGCACTAAGAGAGGAGGATTTCCTCAAATTTCAAGGGGTCGGTGTTGTGGGATACAACTAGTTAAAAATTAAAAAAAATACAATCTTACCAATACCGCATCTAGCATCGTGCAGGTACTTACCTGTAAAATACAAAATAAATATGAAATTCAATTGTATATTGTATGTTTGTTCAATGGAGCACTATTCAAAGTGTTTGAATGAACTACCATATCTTCAATAGAACAAGTTATAGAAGAATATATGTTACAAAAGCAAACATAAGGGAACATGTCTGTTGCACAATCTGATTATAAGCGCGAGGGTAGTGAGTTCAATTTACACTTGGGGATAAAAAATAAAATAAATTATTTTCATTTCCTCATTCTGATAGACAAAGCTCGATGTCAAATTTTAATACTTAACACGTAATGTCTCAAAAATTAAGTGGAAACGAGATATTTTAACCCTCAAATTCCTCTAACTAGCCTGCTATGCGGCATAAAAATTAATTAATGATAGAAATTAATTGAAAAAAATATCAATTGATTTAATAAGTTCTTTGATTTTCACGATTATTACACATTTTAAATGAAACTATTTTAAACGGATTAATCGCGTATATTTTGTAATTTTATACATTTTGGAAACCCGACGTTTCGAACACTTTGCAGTAGTCCGTGGTCACGGGTAGACTGAGGTGGCAACTGACAGACGAATGCCACCTCAGTCTACCCGTGATACAAAATATACGCGATTAATCCGGTTAAAATAGTTTCATTTAAAAAATCTATTGATTTATTATTTTTTGAATTACTAATCTAAATTGCTGAGCTTGCTAAGCCCAGCGTTAAGTTCTGCCAAGCAATACCCAATGTCACGAAAATATTGGAAACGGATGGTCTATAATAGGCGGCCTGTGCTTATCCTGCTATATGCGGGATACAGCGTGAAACTAAACAAAAAAAACCTATTAAACTGTACATTCCTATAATCTATGTTACGGTTGAAAACACAGAGCTGTGGGGTCAGACGCGGTCAGATAATACAAATACCTATTTTGTATTGATTGTGACTTGTTAGCCACTTCATTTGCATACTATATTATTGCACAGTGCTCTAATAGAGCTATTTTATTGAAAATAAAGCGTTTGCCCTATAGAGATACGCAAAGAGAACGTAGTGGTAGGACACTCTGTTATCTTTTCGCGTGAAATTTAAAGATATTTTTTAAGGCGGAGCCCAAGACCGCGCACCTTAACAGAGTGAGAAAATGGAGATAATTAGCTCCCCCTAGTAGGAATCGAATCTACAACTGTTGTGACAGTTAAATGATATCTTATTGTGCCACATGGATTTAAAAACCTACCACTATAAAAAAATCTTATTACATATAAGCCTTTTGAAGAGTTTTATAATGTGTGAAATACAATACAAACGGCCATTTTAAGTCTAACCAATATCAGAAAATGAACGTGAAATGTGGTCTTACCTGGTTTAGAGGATAGATTAGGGTTATATAATAGTTTATTATAGTGCCTTTTTATGTTCGTTTTGCGGGAATTATTAATGAGAGTTTAATTGAAAATTATTATTTACTTTCTTTCATTCTGCTTAAATTAAGATTTAAGGCACAGCGTAAATAGTATACAGTGTAAACAGAGAAGTGAAAATATTTTAAAATTATAAAAATATTTCAGTCAGTTGAGGCCTGACGTAACCAGGTAAAGCGCGTCGTTGAGCACCGCAATTCAACACGCAATGTCTCCAGAGATCGACGGAATATGGGGAACGGGAGTGTCTAAATGAGAACGCAGTGTCTTAATACTAGGTTCCTAGGTTCAGTCTGCTTACTCTATAATGTAAAGAAAAAAAAAGCATAGTCCAATTCGTTTGACAAATATCTATTAATAATATTTACTACGTAATGTATTCCTTTGATAAATGTACTTTTTAACACTTAAATATATTTTCAAGTTGAGTAGTTCCTGAGATTAGAGCGTTAAACAAAAACATACTCTTAAGTTTTATAAACTTAATCGAGATATCCACTTATACATGGTGCTACAAAACTGAATTTTCGCCTAAAAAATTTCTACAGCGCAATCACTTTACATTTCTCCATTTATCTATTTCTTTTTTTCACAAAATATGTAGAATAAATCCACTCTACACAAAATGTGGGCCTAATTTCGTGACACTCCACCGTTTTTTGCCAAAGTTGTATTCACATTTGTACATTAAAAACACGCGCTTAAAAATATTTTTTCCGTCAACACAGCGCTGCTCTAATTATCCCCTTTTCATGGAATGCGAAAATTTTCTGGGATAAATACTCTCTTTAGTATAATTTTTATTTAGTTCTTTACAAAAGGAAATTTTGCAAATGCTGAAATTGTTCACGTAGCGTGCTACGGCGCCGGCGAATTGAATTGGTCAGTGGTTTTGGTTGCTACGCCGTAGATAGCTCGTTTGATTATTGCTCGTAGCTATTGTAACAGTATGTACCTATGGTATAAGTTAAAAATAAATAAAATAAAATATGCATGGCAATGCACATAAATAACATAGTTAATTATGAATAATACAAACTATATATTTTGAATAAAATATTAATCGAGACGTGTTCGTGTATTGTCGTCCCGAGTGTCGCTACCGTCGTTCCGTATATATAGGAGGTGGTGATGCTTGGAAGGCAGCGGTCGAGTCGAACTATTAAGTACTACGGTACAAATGAATATGATGCACATAAAGACTCGTACCAAATGTATAATAAATATAATGTGATAATTTGAAGTCTATCATGGCACGATCTTTTAGGATCGAATTTCTTATAAAGGCAATATATGTGTAGGAGCGACACATATTGTGGATCTTTGATCCATATTATAATATTGAATGTTGCTTGACGTCGCAAAGGCTGACGTGATGGGCTTATGCGAACTGTTATAGCGACATTAACTCTATGTCGTGGCTGATGCCGTCTCGCAGTACGCTCGCGATACGTAAGCTATGCTTGTATGGCGTTGGTCATTGATATATTATATACCACGTCTATGACTTGGTATACGAGTAGTAGGTGTGTGGTGCTATTTTATGTCCCAGCTCCGGTGTATGTAGTAGTGTCCGCCTTCATACGGGTGTGTGGTGCTATTTTATGTCCTGGAACTCTGGTGTATGTAGTAGTGTCCGCCTACGGTTCGAGACACGACTGTGGGGTGTGTGCCGTGCGTTTATTTAACATATCGGCCGCCTAGCGGTAGTGCGTTCGTTCCAACGACTTATATTGATCTCACAAATCAATCAACATCACGAATCACTATTCTAATACAATCTTAATATAAACAAGCGTAACAAGTACCTTCGGAAAGATCACACACAAACGTCCCGGAGGGTTCAACGAAGACTGTAAAGCCACGGTCTGGTCGGAACTCACGGTGTAGGGCGGGGAGGGGCCCGTACTCTTTCTTCCTTTTATTATAACTAGTTCGCAGTTGTAGTGGAGAGGAAGATAGGACGCACTCTTGGCTTATCTTCGGACGAGCTTCGAGTTAAGACAATGTCATATGATCGAGTCAGCAGTTATCTAAATAACTGACACAAGAACAACTTCTAATGGCAAATATCTTATTAAAGCGATACCTTCTAATGGCATAATATGGAATTCTTAACACTGTTTCCTCTGAATCTCTAAAAGATTTTGGGTTCTTCACGATCACAACTATAAAGAGTTCTAACCACTAGACACATCACGAGCCAAGGCATTAAATATTAAATAATATTTTAAAAGGTGTTTGGGATATCAGTTACACTATGGTGGTTAAAATATGGTGTTTTTGATGGATTACCTTGATTTTCTAGACAATTATATCTCTTTTAATCAATTTGTCATATAGATAGAGCTAAGGGTACCTAGTTTTGAGACTCTCTTTGCCCCACGTAATATCCAATTTTCAAAACATTACGGTTGGTTGTACGGGTGGCAGAACGCTGCGCTTTGAGTTTTCATCAGAGCAAGGAAATTGAAGTAACTCATCTCGTTCACTCTGAATGGGAATCAAATTCACAACTGAGTTTGCAGACAGATGTTGTGCCACTGCGCCATGTCGGCCTCAATCAATATTATAATCACCGAAAAGGCCAAATAACTAAGGGTCTCTTAACACTAGGTACCCTGCTGCGTGCAGTATACAGCGTGATATAAAAAAAGCAAACCGGAAGCTCCGTATTCCAGGTCACAGCCATCACCTCCCGTCCCACGACGTAGCTCACCTAATTAGCCCCAACTAATTACAGCGGAAGATATAAATATACACAATTTGTTAAAATCCTAAGATTTTGGCCAAACAAGAGTCTGACTTTAAAATTCGTAGCGTAATTGTTCTGAAAAGCGGAATTTTGATTAAGAGTTAATTGAATCCTTTAATTAGGGCTGTGTACGGATGCGTGAATAAGTAAGCCAGTGGAAATAATCCTTGGGGATTCTGTTGGTGTTCACTTTTCAATTTTAATACTTTAATTTTATTGCACACACTGTATAATTATAATACATTGTTCTCGATTTTCCATATGTTACAAAACCAAAAAAAAAAAATATAGATTTTTTTATTTCTGTGTAATAATTTTGAACTAAAATTGTCAGTCAATTTTATATTGTAGCTTTTCGCTATCTAACAAGGTATGCAGAGTGAACCTTACATTAAAACTCTCCGTTCCCTATTTTTTGTCCAATTTTGGAGACATTGTGCGTGTGTTGAATCACCAGAGCGAGGAAATAGTTTGTTGAAATAATTCGTTTCCCCGAATAAGAATCAAACCCACAACCGTCACTTTTACAGTTAGATGCAGTTCCGCTGCGCCATTACAGTCTCATTTTTCGCAATATGTTTAAAAAAATAATAAAATTCCAAAATGAACAAAAAGTTGAGGATTAAGTGTTTTGTCGCAAAATTCCTGTTAGAGATAACTTAAGATAAAAAACAATTTAACTTCTTGATCTTTTACTTTTATGGCTTTCAACCCCAAACCCCATAACAAACAAAATTACCCAAATTCACTTTCTTTCAAGACAGCAAATTGCTTTACAAAGTCTAAGAAAAAGGGAACAATTAATACAACGATTTAAGAAAAAAAAAACTTTGCCCCATCAAAATATACGTAGCGAAAATATCATTACGTTTTATCTAACAATTTGCCCTATACTGTGTTTAATTGTGTTTCTAAGCAATCAAACTATAATCTTATTTCCTAAGAAACAGAGTTCAATTCGCAATGTGCCCTAAAAATATTTTTTCAGCAAAATATAAGGTAATAATCCAACTAAAGGTATCTTATAAGTACAGTGGGCAAGTGAAAATACTTTTTATGGTAATTTTGACTTTATTTTTATAGTATTAAGATCGAAATTTCCGCAGAACTTGTTCTAGCAAATGCACATAAAGAAAAACAAATCCCTATGACAGTAACAACGAATGTTACTTTTCTCAGTAGCGCTTTTCTTGAAATAATACAGAGGAACCGTATAAGAGTGATGTCTTTGATAAGCGGTAGCGATTTAGTATAGGGTTATTAAATTAAGTTTAACTTTTGTCCAAACACATTTAATGTTTATGTAGAGTTTAAAATGTTTGAGGGTCAATATGAAATTAGAAAATTGATAATAAAAAGACTATGGGTTCTTTTCTACCCTGTTAAGTAGAGTTTATTCTACGAAAAAAAATTTTTAAGTTTTCGTAAAGGTTCTCTTATGGTATTAAATAAAATTAAATATTTGATATTTGTAAGTTGGGTATAATTGTTTTATCTACTTAGTAAATAGTTTAAAATACTTATAAATTACAAATAAATAAAAATTAATTAAAAAGAACCAGTAACTTTATTCCGCTATAGAAAATATACCAAGAAAATATTCCGCCGTATAAATGTTATATATTCTTAACTGAACCCAATATATCTAAAATCGAATCCGCTACACGCTCCTCTCATAACCAACACCCATTCACCCTTTCAAAACATAATAATTCGTCATATTTATCATCGCGGCCGCTAGCGTTATGGCCTGGGTTACATTCATGGCAGTGTCTATCTTTGATACGTATAAGGTTATGTGGAACTAGGACAGTGTTTTTGTATGGTCTTCACAAAGTAACAATAACACGCTATGGAAAATAAGTTATATTATGGAAGTAATGGAAGAAAGTGGTATATAGAAATAGTAAATGTCGTTCGCAATTTTGTTTTTACATAAAAAAATTGCATTTTTTTTCGTTCGTACCTGCAGGATTTTTGAGAAACTTTCTCGTAAGGAACACTTTCCTTAGCATCTCGATATCTGCAAACGTTCCTGGGATAATGGCTTTTGACAGACAAATAAATAGATAGACAGACAGGAAGATAGACGGACGGACAATAAAGTGATCTTATAAGGGTTCCTTTTATTCCTAAAAGGTACGGAACCCTAAAAATTGGACTTTCTAAGTTCAGTTATTTGCTTATTTAGGTAAGGTAGCTAAGAAAAAGAAAAAAAAACAAATATATTTTATATTTACTTCCTTTATTTTTTCTGTGATTAACACTTTAATTACAGACAATATACAGGAAGTAAATATAAAGTATAATGAACGAAAGTGTCTTAAGAGACTATGGAATATCCTAGCACTTGGTTCCCAGGTTCCCTTTGCCTACTCTGCTATGTGTAAAATACAGCGCGACGTTAATAAAAAAAATGTATGTCAGCCACGATGGGGAGTATACTTTATATTTACTTTAATTATAGAAGATATGTATATTATAGAATAGGATTTTTTATATGAAGAATATATACAAAAAATATTCAATACAAACGTCCCACCGGATTTGAATCAATGATAATAGGCGTGTCTAAATTAAACATAAACGTACTTTTGTTCTATATTCTAAGAATCAAAGAAAGAAAACCTTTCTCAAGAAAACATAAATGAAATGGATAGTACATTTCAATACCTAATTATAAATATAAAATTACACAGATCACATTTCATTACAACTTGTTTGTCTATTGTTTATAAAGAATATAGAATAGTGCGCATCTAAGAAATAAATATTTTTAGCTCCACGCTGTATCCCGCACATAGTAGGGTACGAATAGGGAACCAGGAACCTTATTATTAAAACACTCAGTTCCTCATTAACACTATCATTCCCTACTTTTGGCCGAATTCTTTATTTCTCAATATTATTGACATGCAGTGATGGCGTCCCTAATTTAGGCGTTACGTAACGTAACTCAACGTCGCATTTTAACATACCAAACTGTAGAAACTAAACTAATTTATTCCCATCAAACGGAAACGAACCCACAACTAGCGCGATATCTACACAAGCTCTTCTATCACAAACAGTCTAAAAAGCACTGATTTTGTATTCACACAGCATCTTTCATTAAAACGGCAAACCTAATATATTTGGTGTTTAATTTATTAAACGATTACAACCATTATTTATTGCTTGAATACATTTAACTAACTGATCGGTTCCTCTGCTACTGTTTAAATCGTTTTTCTACTATTAAAAAGTCTAAAGCTGTAACTGTTTAACTAATGGCTACATTTATATGGTTCGTTCACACTTCAGGAATGATATGGTTTGAAACTAGTCTGTTTGGGTTTTTAAAATATAAAATAGAATCAATGGAATCCCGTTTTTTCTCTTTCCAGAAATCTTCAAAGGGTGTATAGGTATATACCTAGCTAGATGTCAAATTTCAACTTTGTAGATCCGGTAGTTTCGTCAATGCGTTGTTCGTCGGTTTCTAAGCAGCGCAAGAGTAGGTATATGTATACAGTCATAGATATTATCGTTTTCTTTCCTTAGTTAGACAAGGTTCACTGTGAAGTTCTGCTACCTGGGAATCGAACCCACGACCTGTCGCGTTTACATTTATACGCGTATACCCCTGCGCCATGACTTGCCACCATTATAGTTAGTATCATTAAAACAATATAATTTTTGATTCATTACGTGCTTCCATCAAAGCGTCGGTCGGGTCAGTGTAAGACAAGTAATTACTCGGCAACGAAACATCGCGGTCGTTTCATTTTTAAGTCTTATTAATGTAAAAGCTCTTAGAATCTTGTAATTAAAATTAAAAACATTAAACTTAACTAAGGAGGAAAGTGGAGTGATTTGTCACTCAAGTCTCTTTAATTGGAGTAAACTATAATATAATAGAATTTATTTCAAACGAACAAGATAAACTTTTCTTTTGTCGTCGTCCCATCATTTTGTAGGTTCGATTCTCCGGTGATAAAATTCTCAATTCCTCGCATTAATAATAAAACAAAGCGCGGTGTTGAGTTAATTCCGCAGAAAGTTGGGAATGGTGTGTCTTTTGACATTGGGCACCCCCAACCTACCCTATTATATGGTATTATCAAGCTGGTTAGATGATGCTACTATCAACTACTAAGGTTTAGGCTAACATCAATTATTTCATCAAATTGGTGTTTTAAATTTTACAATTTACAGAAGATACATAAACCATAACATCCGCAATCACTTCCACCTGATTATAGCTTCGAAGCTTAAAATTAATCGAGTCATTACTTAGAGAATCGTCCAAAAGAGGTTCCCTTATCAAAAGAGGTTGAAAATTTAAAATTTTCTAATAAATAAAGCCCAACCAAACAGGCATTCATCACACAAAGTGAATGGATTTGAATACAATCAGAAAACACGGCGGCTCTTCTAATTCTACTTGATGGAATTAATAAATTTCCGCGGCAGGTTCATCTTGAATAAGACGAGGTTATAAATAAACAGATTATAGTATATTTGAATGTTTTAATAAGGATTTTCTGTTTAATGAAATAAAATGGAATGTTTTGGTTTGGTATCTTCACTCGTTTTTTGAATAAAGGGTAGGATTTAAGCTTTAATCCGCAAAATCCATAATATAGCAAGGTAGGCAGAGGGAACCTAGTGTTAAGACACTTCATCTGTTCCCCATTTAACTATAGCGAATAAATACTAGTAATTTTGTTTCTTCAGTGAGAATCAAACCCACAACCATCTCGCTTACACTGACACAACAAAAATCTTAAACTCTGCAAGAACTTTTCCCCCAAAGCCATTTTAAGGACAGTTATAATTTTTCCCCGAATGTAATATTTAATAGAGATACCTTGTCAAAACATTAGTCGGGCGGAGGTCGGGTAACATTCAAAGTAAGGGTCGCAATGATTTATAAAGACGCCCTTAAGGCTTTACTTCACTTGTTTGGTGAATCTTTGCGATAAAATTTTAAACCCTACCCTACCCTGTAATGGGGGAGGCGCTGTTAATTATGAACGCGATACTCCTTAGGGTATATGGAGCTTTGTTTTTCTATATTTAAAGTAAGTTTGTTTTTACCATGAGATAAATCGCGGTGTTTGGTTACGTTAGTCATTGTAGTGCTTTGAAATGGAGCGGAACATGGTGACGCAGAAAGTCCGGAGAATAAGTTTTCTCTGTTTAATGATCGTTTTTAATATATCTAAAATAACATAAAGTTGTAAATATATTCCTGTGGTTTTAGATTGATGTTGTGTTTTAATCATACAAAAAAATATATATTTATATTTTACGAAAAGTGTGGATTTCAAAATAGGAAAGAGATTTTAACGAATTCACAAATAAATAATATAAAATAATAAAGCAAAGGTAATGGTTTAGTGACTGATCATTACGTTTTTTTGTTTATTTTACAAAGATAGTAAGTATTAAATTTGATGAAATTTACACTTTACAATCCCGCGACGACCTAAATGGGGCTAAAGCTGTTAATTATGAAAGCGATACTCCTCTGGGTATAGATATATTTTCGTTATAATCTAAATAAGGGTTATTTACAGTTGTAGGTTCGTTTTCTATCTAAGGTAATTCTAATAAATAATTATATTCTAAAAAATAAACAGCTATACTGATAAAAATAAAAAGACTTCTACTACATACTCGTATATATATTAAATATTTTTATGAATCGATGTTTCAATTAGACTTATATTTTGTTTTCAGTTTCACGTCTTATACTGTATTTAGGTAAGGTGGGTAGGAAGACTAAAGTGTTAAGATACTTTGTTTTTCATTTTCCAAAAAAAAAAATGGATATTTGCACAGTGAGAGGTAGAACATTTGTCTACCAAAGCAAAGAAATAAAAATAACTTAAATATCTTCTTTTTCTTCTCCTCCTGCATAGATTTTGAAACCACAGTTATTACATTTAGAATCAGTTCAATATAAAAAATCCAGCTTAAAACTTAAACGAAATTTAAAAAGAAAAAGCGCAAATGTGCATAAGAAAATCACTTAACATGCAATGCATCCAGAATTCGACGGGAAATGGAGTGTCTTAATACTAGGTTCCCTTTGCCTATCCTGCTTTGAAATACAGTATCACAAATAAAATACATATTACTCAAATGAAACGGCTAAATATCTAAACTAGAGCAATACAATATTAACATACGCTCAAAAAGATTTCATCTCAAGCCATCATCAGATGGAGATTCAAAAAGATACAGATGCTGGGATAATGGAGCAACTTGCGCACTTTGCCTAAACTTTATATCTCTAATAACTTGTGGCCGTAATTTTATGGATATAAGTATGTATTTGTATAAATGGGCTTGAAGGATTTTTTTGGAGATAAAACTTTGAATATCAATCATTTTAGTTGATTATTTATTAGATTTTTAAGGTTATAATGTTACTTATTAATACTATTGGGGTCTTCGTGTCTCCAAGGGAGGGAGGGAACATTTATTAATTTTTTTCTTCCCTCCTTGTCCTCTTCGTCACTAGAAAAAAAAATTTTCTCTCCGGTGACGAGGCAAAGCGTGACGTTGAGTTCTGCCACTCAACACACAATGCCTCCAAAATTTGGTGGAAATTGGGAAACAGAAATGTCTTAATGGGAACGTAGTGTCTTCAAAGCAAACTAAGAAAAATCCCTATTCTAAATACATTTAGATCGATATTTATATACATATTTATATCCCACGTCGCACTGCAGACGACGACGAAGTAAGTAGTTTAATGCAAAACACGATCACGAACCGAAACCTCGTTAGCGAGATCGGTTTGTAACTACACTACACCATGTGTTATACGGGACTGGGGATTTATACGTTGGAGGATAAATCTATAAAATATTTACACTTTATAGTGAGTAAGAAGAAAACAGTGAAAAAACGCAAAATGGCACTCTTGTGTGAGTACAAGATAATGTGCGGCGTTGATTTTGATCACTCAACGTGATGCCTCTGGAATTTAATGGAAAGTAGGGAACTAAATGGTCTTGGTGGGAACGAAGTATCTTAACATTAGGTTCTCAGGTTCCCTCTACCTACCCCACTACATATTTGCGAGATACACCATGAGACTAAAAACCTAGTTCCTAATGAACGAATCTAGTGATAATACCACCTATGTATGTATAATCAAGATATTACGTGTCAGGTGGCGGAAATGAACGCTGCTCTCCGTACTGTTACCAGAGCAAGTATCTCTTTGCCACCCTATGCCATATGTTCCACGGAACCTAGTATCTATATAAATCTGTACATTCTATGCGGATCCCACCCTAATATATTCAGCGATCGCGGCTCATAACTCAAAATAAGCCATTTTTACACGCGTGGGAATTATATTGTCTGCTTTTTATATAAATATTTTGTTAGAGACATCTCTCTTCTTTTTTCATTTTTTTGTCTGTGTCAAAGACTAATGAATATTTAAAAAGTGTTATTCCAGACTAAGGATAGAAAAATATTTTTGATAACGTATAACAACTTGAACGTAGCGGAATTCTTGAAAATCGTCCAAACGCCTAACGCATAACTAAGCCATATGTTCTTAATCAAAATTCATATACTCTTGTTACATTTTTTTAAATTTCACGCAATATCTCGAATATAGCAGGGCAGAGGGCTGTCTCTGCCTACTGTGCTACATACGAGATACAGATAAAAAACATAACTCATGCAAAACCACCCTTATTCTATGATAATGGTCCATACAGACCGGGTGTTCCAATTTTATTAGATTTACACATTTTTTACCTCCGAATCTTGAATTATACGTCGACGTCTGATGGTTTCTCGGCCTCCCTAAAGTAATCTCTGATTTGCCTAAGTATCTCTCTTCTTTATCGAATTTATTTTGCGTTAAGAGGCTTAAAATGAATTAGGTGATGTATTTGGTACATTTCCTCAGTATTTCTTACTAAAATTGGTTTAAAGATGATTTTTGTGTAATTTCACGCTGTATACCATATATAGCAGTGTATTCGAAGGGAAACTAGTGTTGAAACACTCTATCTCTTGCGCCCCGCCCTATTTTAGAGATATTGCGTATTGGGTGATGACGTTCAACACCGCGATTGGTCTTATTTTTTTAGTATAATTTCCACATACATACATATGGACAGCAACGCAGGAAAACGGATGCGCAGAACCTAGTGTTGAACTCTCCGTTCTCGCTTCTCTATTTAATTTCGAGATACTGTGGGAATTTTGTGAATTTTTAAAATCTCTTTGTGTATGGTGCCAAAATGGTGTCATAACGGTACTGGAAAAAAAATACTAAAATAAAAATAGTTTCCATTTACAATTTGTTATCAGCTAGCTTTGTTTCATTTCAATATACTACCGTCACAAAACGTCCCGCAGCACTAAATGCTATCTGCACTTGAATTCATTTGAGCTTTCGAACAGTTTAACTTGGTAGGTTTCCAAGGATTTAGGGCTCCGAATAAAACCAGACAATCTCACCAAAATGGTTTTTCTTAATTCTTTTTTGATACTATAGTATAAAATACTATAGTAACTATATAACAATTGCCGCATTGCAGCCCCAACTTTAAATATAAGCACATATCCACCAGAATTTAGATTTTACACAGTTTCGCCCCCAGATATATAAATTTAGGGGGAAGTCTGTTAAAGAATTTCTTAATTGGATACGCTTCGTCCTGACACAGCCATCGGAAGTTCCTTTTCGAAGAAAACGCCCAAATTAACTCACTCGAAGATTGAAGTCCGTGAATATAGAGAAAACTTAGTAGAATTTATCTTCCCCCGACAAAGTTGAATTGAGCACTTATAGATGGCACCGATTCGAATTTGTGGCGGCGTTAAGCTTCACTGACACTGACGGAATTATAATTGTGCGAGTCGTTTTTGCATTTTCGACGAAGTTTTTTTGTTATTTGTGATTGGAATTGGATTTCGGGATGAGGAATCGAGGGGATAATTTGAGTTATTTGATATGGGGTCAAGAAATTATTTTGTTGAATTATGGATGGATTATTAGGAATATTTTTTTTTAACTAAGAGTGAGATGATCTGGTGACCTACTTTTTGTTTTTAGGGATTTTTCGTGTGTGTGAGTGAGTTTAAGGATAAGCTGCTGTTTTACCAGACGTTGAAATTAATTTCTAGAACCTTCTACCATCGATTCAAACCTAAATAATATATACCTAACTCCTATAAACTGATTAGATTACGCCAAATTACCAGACTCATACAAATATAACATCTCAGCAATTTGTATGAACATATTTTGATAGAAAATATTCAACTTGGCAAGAAACATTCGGTGCTCACTTAAAGATATAACTTTGTAAATTAACTTATCGTGTGTATCAAACAAAGTTTGTTCGGAAAACTTCTTAGAATTCTCATATTCATGCGATTAAAAAAATGAACTTATAATAATATTATCTTATAAAGAAATGAATTTAAATAGCCTAAGGATATTCAGAATAAGCTAAATTATGTTCTGTTTTTGTTTCTGACGTCAAGCGTAATAGATTAAAAACAAAACAAAACAGACAAAGGAATTGTTTTCATTTTCATGTTTTATTAGAAAAAAAAGCGGTATTGAGTTCCGCGACTCTATATACATTGTCTCGAATCCAAACTGAAAAATAGATTATCTTGATCCTAAGTCTCTACTATGCAATATCACAGAAGCTCAAGAACCCGCCAACCATGATGCATGAATTTTTTGTGTTGATGGAACTCAACACCCACCATCTCTTTACACCAGAGCGAAGAAGCGCAAAAAGTCCTCCAAACGGGAATCGAACACTAAACCATCGTATTTACTTACCAACGCCAATTCATTAAACCTTAAACTCCCAACCGTAAATTTCTATCACCTCAGCGGGAATCAGGGTCGTATTCGACGAGATAACAAATGAAATTCTAATCGTCCTACCGATATTAAAGTGGAATACCTGCACAAATAACTTGAGGCGGGTCGTATACCGAATATTTTAGTAGGGGGCGACTTTTGACGCGGTCCGAAAATGATTTTTTTACCCCTCAGCCTGGTAGTAATGGGATCAATTTTGTACTTGAGACCCAATGGTAATGCGTGAACTTTGATAAAAAGATGTGAAATAGGGTGAAATTGAATGTTCCTTTTTTAAAATAGATAGCAGAGCCGTTGGGGGTTTGTGGCAGAGTGTGTAACTGTAAACGCGACGGTTGTGGATTCGATACTCATTCGGGGAAAGACAACGTGCGGCGTTAAGTTCCGTTTATTCTAAATCACAATACCGCTAAACTTCAGCAAAAAAAAAAAATTGATTGTGTTAGCAGTAGGTTCTTTTGCCTACCCCGGAATGCAGCGGGATCTCTTTTCATTTCTCCTTTTCGAAATTTTATATGGTTAACAACCTAATCCAACGAACAACAAGCAATGTCTGAAATTCAGACATAAAGTGGAGAACAACGTGTCTTAATGCAAGCAGGGTGAACTGCGGGATAAAGCGTGAAACTGCAAAAATATATATAAAAAAAACAAATTATTTTATGAATGTTTTTTCATTGTTACACAGAAGGAAAGAAAGGAAAATTCTGCAAAAAAATTAATAAGCTATTGTTTTTGTTGAATGATTTATATTTTCCTTTTATCTGCATCCCGTATATCATTCTTAGGGAATAGCGTATCGGTGGAAGTTAGCGAAAACAGGCCGCGGTATTATGCTTTGTTATTCAAAATATAGGAAGGTTGATCGATTCAGTGATTGTTGGAGAAGGGTCGTGGATTCTAATTTATGATCATTTTTTTTAAGTAAATAAAAATATTTAACACATTTGGTGCAAGAACTTATAACGTATGCCTTAGAAATTCGGTAGGTAACGGAATTGTTTTAATGGAAACAGAGAGTGTGTCTTAACACTGGGCTTCAAGGTTCCATCTACCTGCTCTGATATGTGAGTGTGAAGCTAAAAAATTACGTATTTGCAATTTTTTTAATATTTGATATATGGTGTCAACCAGTCGTAGCGACCGTTCGATTCGTGGGTTCGATTGCCACTCGAAGGAATGAAATATTTAATATTTTCATGGCATCGCTCTAATAATGAGGCAAAGCGCAGAGTTAATTCAACAGAAAATGGAGAACGGTAGTGTCTTTGACCGGAGTGTCTTAGCAGTAGATTCCCTGGTTCCCTTTGCCTACGCTGCTATATGCGGGATACATCGTGAAGCTTATTTGTAATAGTATATAATTAATAGATACGAATCCACGACCCTTTGTAACCACTAAGCTAGACAGATCAATCAGATTATCCCAGCCCGTTCATACAAGCCTTTCTATATTAATTGAGTGGTAGCCAAATGGCTTTATGTAACAAATGTACTGTAGATAAACTGACCACAATCGGTTTTTGATATTGATATCGTGGTAGGTGCTGGTTCAATTTTTTTTAACTTCACGAATTCGGAATTTCTTCGTTATGGTAACGATGCAAAGCGCGGCGTTGAGGTTCACCACTTAACCCTCAATTCCACCAGAATTCGGATAAATGTGGGCAATAGGTGTATCTCATTCGGCACGGAGCTTAACATTAGGTTCCCAAGTTCCCAAGTATGTGTGGGATGCAGCGTGAAGTAAAAAAATATTAATAATACATAAGAAAAAAAGAGCTATTATTAGTTATTTTATTTGTAACAAGAAACCAAGATATTTTTCAATATTATAACCTCGTAGCTACTATAAACTTTGCAAATTTGCTTTGGAGTAATTAATTTTTAATTTAATTTTCTTTATTCTGTCAGTTATTGTTCTTTAATAAGGGCCGGGCTGTCTTGAATGGATATAAACAAAATTAAACACAAACAAAAAACAATTTTAAGCATAATTTTTTAAACGTATAAAATTTATAGAAAATATGAAAATTTCCAAGATTTCTTTGATTTATTTTAGCACTTTTAAAAGGCTAATATTATTAAGATTGTTTCGCATCGAGGCCAGTGTTTGACGCCAAAACGATAGTTGTGGGTTCTATATCGATACGGGGGAATAATTTTAATCAAATTATTATTTATATTTGCTCGGTCTCGTAAAACAGATCACGGTGTTGATGCAATTCTCAACACGTGACGTCTCCTACTATATGCGTAATAATAAAAAAATACGGCCCTCGTGGCATAGCGATACCAACAATAAAGCTATTATGGGTTCGATTTCCACTTGGAGGAACGAATTATTTTCATTTCTTGTCCAACAAGAAAATCAAGAGTGGTTAAGTTACGCGACTCAATACATAATATCTTGAAATATAAGGAACGGAGTGTGTTAACACGAGAACAATTTTCAGAAAATCTACTTTATATTTAAGTTTACCAAGACACTACATTGTATTTAATGGTTTCAAATTCAACGTCTTTGTTGCAACATTCTCTTGCTATAGGTTACTGTAACCTGACTCTTAGAATATTTAGTATTTCGAGGACGCTCTAGGTATTACAGGAAATTATATGGTGAAACATAAAACGAAAGGTGTTTTAAGTTTTTGGATTAAAATACTTGCTTAGATTTTTCCTGGAGATAACAAATATTTTTAGGTTTTTGAGGCAGACTGTACCTAGTGATAAGACACTGTTCCTCTTTTACTTTATTTGGAGTTTTATGACGTTTGAGGCCGTCGTGGCGCAGGGGCACAAGGTTGTGACTGTAACGGGCCTTTTTTTCTCAAATAATAATAAGAAGTTGGACGGTTTCCAGAAGCATTGAGTTTCTCCACAACACGCAAAATCATGAAAATTTGACCGATTGTCTTAGCACTAGGTTCCCTCTATCTACGTTGCTATATGCAAGATACAGCGTGAAACTAAAAAAAGCTGACATAAATAACATAAAATAGCTAATTCTCAAATAAACAACAACAAAGTAAAACCAAATATGGCAAAAGTCAAAAGTCAAAATGTTTTTGGGCGAAAATTTTACGATTTTACGACAACAGCGAGTTGGCGAAAGTTTCCACGTCATAAACCTTTGACCTTCATAAATATTCTATAAATAGCCATAAAAATTTTATTTCTTTTTATATGTTATTTGTAATTTATTTGGTTATAATGTTATTTTTTGTATTAGATGTGATGTGATTGTTTATTGTATGTATTTTTTAATGAAACTACATTTATAGCGATTCAAAGATTTTTACATTTAAAGCTTAAAATAAGTATAATATAGCATAATAGACACAAGGAACCTGGGAACCTAATGTTAAGACATTCTTGCATTCTCCACACACCGCCCAATTTGCATTTACAGCCAAACGTTTTGCGCCGAAACCCAACGGCTTATAATAATGTTATGCTCACATAAATAAAATATTTTTTCAATATATACATTATTCCTCGCTTAAAAAGAACTTTGATATATATTTCGAGAAAACATGTGGATGTTCTTTGGAAATATTGAAATCTTTTAAAACTTTTCCTAAGAAATATTATCTTCATTGATTGATTCATCGGTGTTACTTTTAAATGTTTTTTTTTCCTCTTAATACCGACTTATAGAATATTATTAATATATACATATATTTACATTATCTCGTCTAGTAAAAAGGCAAAATGCGGCGTTGATTTCCGCCACTCAACATGCAATGCCTCAAGAATTCGGTGGAAAGTGGGGAACGGAAGCATTTTAATGGAAAAAGATGGTTTTATCGCTAGGTGCCCAGGTTCCCTCAGCCTACCATGTTACGTTCAGGATACTGTGTATTATAGCTCATAAAAATCACCCTAGTGACGATTAAACCTACAACCACCGTGCTTACAATCACTGTCCTACTACGTCACGACAGCCTCAGAGATAGATATCAAAATCAATATTCATTACAATATATACCTATTCATTTGAAGTTAGACGAAAAGTTCATAACAAATAAGTTTTAAAGCAAGATTGATGGTTTGATCTCCCCAAGGAGACGGGGAGGAGGAGGGAGTGGGATTATACCCTGTAGTAGGTAAGTATCTTATGCCTATACAAAGATAGGGGGTTCAAATTTGTTATTTATTCATATGTTTACTATCGCTTAATTTTTTATGTATCGTTTCTCAATCTCCGCTCATCTCTGCAAGAAACATTATGCCTTGAGAGGCGAAACTCAACGACGCACTCAGTTTTGTTACCGGGGAAAAAAAATAAAATAATCAATTCCTTCTAGTAGGTATCGGTAACCGCAACCGTAACAACAAAATAATCATTATTTTATTACAATACGGTTACTAAAGCTTTAAAAGTTTAAGCTTTCAACAAAAACCAATATTGAGTTATTAAAAAGTAATCATATTCAGGCAAAAACAAAAAAAAACACCCGACAATTGTAAAAAAATATTAATTCGTATCTGAAACGTTATTGGATTGTACCTCTACCTGTGACCGTTACTGTAAACCAATCAGTATTGAAAATGTTGAAATTTGATATCAACGTCCAATTTTAACTGTTTTTTTAATAAACTACTAGCTTGATGCCAGTCGTGGCGCAGCGGCACGAAGTGTGACTGTAAAATCGACTGGTTGTGGGTTCGATCCCACTCGAGGATATGAAATATTTACTTAAATTTATATCTCTATTTCTTCGCTCTGGTGTCGTGGCTAAGCGCGGCGTTGAATTCTGCCACGCAACACGTAATGCCTCCAGAATTCGGCAGAAAGTGTGGGACGGAGTGTACACTAGATTCCCTCTGCCTACCCTGCTGAGTGCGGGATACAGCGTGAAGCTGATTATTACTA